>CM039514.1:25363109-25523622 GCA_022432975.1 Begonia masoniana
CTACGCATGAATGGAATTGAATTTTGAAATCGTAACCTATAAGTATGGTTAACCATTTATGATGATTGACGTTGACCACTCTTTGCTCCATTAGGAACTTTAAGCTACGTTGATATGTTCGCACGATAAACTTGCGCCTGAGAAGATATTGCTGCCATTTTTGAATGGAAAATACTATAGCCTTTAACTCTCACTCGTATGTTGAACTCTGGTGAGCTGTCGGTGGCAGAGCTTGACTAAAAATTGCAATTGGTTGACCCTCTTGCATTAGAACTGCCCTTATTCCCAATCCCATTACATCAGCCTCAATGATAATGGTTTTAAAAAATCGGGTAATGCAAGAACTGACACCGTATTCATAGCTTTCTTCAGTTTATTAAACACTGACGTTGACTTAGAATCCAAATTAAAACTGTCTTTATGGAGCTGGTTCGTTAGTGGCAATGCAATCTTTCCATACCCCTTCACAAATTTACGATAATATCCCGTTAGGCCCAAGAATCCTTGAAGGTCCTTCAATGTTCAAGGTGTCGATCTTTGTCAAATCTGCAGCTACTCCTTCTGATGAAATACAATGCCTCAAATATTCAATTCGGTGCTTAAAAAAAACAATTGTCCTTATTGACATAAAAACCATGCTCCTGTAGTAGTAGGAATACTTGCTTTAATTGTTGCAAATGGGTGATTGCACTGTTGCTAAATACTAGAATATCAATCAAATAAAGCCAAGAAATTTTTTTGTAGGATTGGTCAAAAAATGTCATTCATCACGACCTGAAATGTCGAAGGTGCATTAGTAAGGCTGAAGAGCATCACCAAAAACTCATAGTGTCCCTCGTGGGTACGAAAAGTGGTCTTAGGTACATCCTCAGGCTGGACCCGAATACGATGGTACCTCAACTTTAAGTTGAGTTTGGAATAAATATGTGCTCTGTGCAATTCATTTTATAGCTCGTCAATGATCGAAATTGGAAAGTTGTTGGGAATTGTCGCCTTATTGAGGGCACGATAAGAAACACAAAAAGATTATCTTCTGTCTTTCTTCTTCACAAGCAACACGAGGTTGGAGAATGGATTACAACTTTACCGATTGATTCCAGCAGCCAACATCTCATTAACAAATCTCTCTATCTCAAATTTTTTGGAAAAGAGGATATCGATATGGGTGCACACATAGAAGATTGCCCTCCTTCAAAACAATCGTATGGTCATGGACACGAGGGGCAGTAAGCTTTGTAGAGGTCTCAAACAAACCCTAAAATTGGTCATTTAAAAGTTGAATATCTGCTTGAATATCATCTAAAAACGAAGATATAGATTGTATTAATTGCAAACTATAGCATTCCATTAAAACCCATTCGCTGCTCTTAGCAAAGCCTTTAGAGAGATCAAGTTATTTCAAAGGCTGGGATCTCCTTGCAATTTCATGGATTGGGTCCCCACTCCCCATAATGAACTCAATCTTCAACAACGCCCAATTCACATGCATATCTTCAAGAGTCTGCAACCACTGAATACCCAGAATGACGTCAGAATGCTCCAACTCCAGTGGAAAAAAATATTCTTGAATTTCAAGATCGTGGAGCTTCAGCCGAATATTGTGACAAACTGTAACGACCCCTTATCCCAGCAAGATATTGTCCGCTTTGGGGATTGGGTCATAGCCCAATATCCTCCCCTCACGGCTTTGTTTAGCGAGAACTTCCCGGAAGGTCACCCAACCTGGAATTGCTTTCGCCGAAGCACTTTTAACTTCGGAGTTCTTATGGGATCCGTTGCCAATTGTGCTCCAAAACGTGTCTTGCTATGTTGGGAGGGTCTCTTTACGTATGTTTCATTTCCACATACTTCCCCATGCGAATGTGGTATTGTGACGACCCCCTTTTTACGACCCATCACCTTCCGGTTCGCCCTCGCGGACATACCGCCATCCGGGTTCAAGTTCGTGCAGCCATCGTACACGTACTTACACATCCGGGTCATCACACAAACTTCTTGCCTTTTGACAAAAATCCCCATACCCATAGGATATCCATAACTACCCATGTTGTCCAAGGCAAAGTTTAAACGTTGAACATGGTCCGTTAAAAGAAAGTTTTGGGTTGTCCCACTGTCAATTAAAACAATAACATATGCGCCTTTCATTTCCCCTAACAATTTCATAGTTCTTGGGGTAGTTAATCGCACCACAATATTCCCCGAAAGTTCCCTGGCATTAGGGATCTTGTAGCGACCCTAATACTGTACCCAATTTCCCGTACATATTTTTTTTTATCCTCATACTTTAAATGAACTCTAGGCAGAATCAGAATTGCAATCTAACTTTTAAACAATTTAAAACAAAACACAATTTAATTAAATAAAACTTAAAACATTTAAAATAAAACTGAAACAATTTACAAATAAAACAGAGGGGAGGGAAGAATCGTCAAAACTGCAGAAAGGAAAGAGGGCGATCGATCGCTGAGGCTAGCAGCGATCGATCACTGAGGCTATAAGCCACAGCAGCGATCGATCGCTATCCTCAACAGCGATCGATCACTGCAGCCATCGATCCTTGCATTGGCAACAGGGAGGGGCGATCAGTCGCCCCTCACACCCGCGCCCGATCGCCTAATCTCCACTTCTTCTTTCTCTATAATTCAACGTACAAT
Organism: Begonia masoniana; assembly: GCA_022432975.1. NCBI lineage: Eukaryota > Viridiplantae > Streptophyta > Magnoliopsida > Cucurbitales > Begoniaceae > Begonia > Begonia masoniana. The sequence continues at coordinate 25,365,764 of CM039514.1, forward strand.
GCTGTCAGGAATCCAAAATTCCAGAGAGCAAAACTAAACTTTTCACTAACCCTGCACATCACGCCACTTCATAAATTATCATCCAACTAAACAGCTTAAACACACATCAACTTTCATAAAAACGAACTGCGTGGATACGTTTAAAACTATGCTTTTCCTCCTGTTTTAAAATGTCCAAGCAGTTTATAAATCAGATTTTTAAAACGTTTAAAACATGTAAACATAAACCTATCAACTATCATTTCTCAAACATCCTAAAATGTTCTAACTGTACAATTACTTTATCTAATCTACTATCAGCCCAAAACTCCCTGATACCCTCAAAACACGTACATACTTCCCCACGGGTCAGGTCAAGCATCGACTGCGCAACACACCACCGCAAGCCATCCTCCGTCAACTGGATCACTCCTCAGGTGAAGGGATCTCATCCTCATTTATGTCAAAGTCACCTACACCATACAGACACCTATGAGATAAAAATCTCAGCAAGCTCTATTAAATGTAAATGCATGCTATGCATATGAGTTCAGAAATCGTGCAGCATTTTCTTTATCTTTACTCTGTGGGTGTCACCGAGATCTCAGCCCCCTAACTGGAGAGAGCACATCCAGCGGTCGGACTACTCTTTCCAGCTAGAGGAGGGGGTACACGCTTATAACACGTACAGCTGTGCCTGAGCCCCATCTCGCATGACCTATAACTGTATGAGTACGTGTTAGATGTGGTATTGTGACAAACCCGTACGGTGTAGGCCAATCGGCCAGAGAAAATCATGAGAACTTACCTCGTGTCTGTTGCAGCTCAAGTTCCGTCCATGAGCGTTGTTTGTCTGAGGCAAAACACAATATTCACCGTTAAAACTAATTTCAGCTACTAAACGTCCAAATTAACAAAAACCTTAACTAAAGAAATTTCCTATAGTTTTAATCAAATTCATTGAGCTATTTCATAGAGCAATTACACGCTCGGCACCTCAAATCCCTAATTACAAGCTTTTCCTAAATCTCGAATTTTTACAAAATTTAACATTCGTCGTAAATAAATTAAGTTCGTCCAATAACGTTCAATACGTTCACTATATCCTTAATTACGGCAAACCTATCGATTTCGAACCCTAAACCTCGATATTTACGATAACCCTAAACGAAAACCTAACTGTATAACTTTCTAAAAATCGGAAACTAACGCTCTAAAACTATAGATTCATACCTATAGCGTCGATTGGAGGAGAAAACGTGAAGAACGGAAGACGAACGGAGGAAAAACGGAGGTCGAAAAAGTTGAATTGCCGCGGGGAAAACAGAGAATGATCTCTGGAATAGCAGGCAGCCGAGAAGAAATGAGGAGAAAATGAAGTTTAGGTTATTTTATAATTGGATTTGGCAAATTACCAATTTGCCCTTACATTGTTTTTATATTAGTTTCGTCCTTTGTTTCATTAATTGGCTAACTATTCGGTTTCTCCAAATCTCCTTATTTCACCAATAAATCCATCTTATTATTTGGGTTGTATTAAAACTGTTCGTTCGCAAATCAGACCTCATTTACTATTTTTACTAAAACGTCTTTTATATTACGAGAAATGTAATTACTCCGAAAATTATAGCGTTATTACTCCGAAAATTCTCGTAAATTCCTTAAAATTCCTATTAATCGTTAGGATCGTAATAAAGCTCTCTTTTCGCAAAACGGATTTGATTTGACATATGTACAAAAATACCATCATATAATATAATATTAATATCCCGTAAAACCGGATATTACATTCCATCCACCTTATTTAGAATTTTGTCCACAAAATTAAATCATACAAACAAGTAAGGATACTTTGCCATCATATCCTGCTGTCGCTCCCAGGTAGCCTCTTCCACCTCGTGGTTTCGCCACAAAATTTTGACCAGCGGAATCTCCTTGTTGCGCAATACCTTGATGGAAGACTCCAAAATACGTACGGGCCTCTCCTCGTAAGTCAAGGTAGGCTGTACCTCGATCTCTCTAGCCTCCACGACATGTGATGGATCGCGCAAACACTTCCGAAGCATCGATACATGAAATACATCGTGGATACCGTCCATAGAAGCCGGAAGCTCTAATCTGTACGCCATCTTCCCGATCCTCTTCAGAATAGGAAAGGGCTCCACATAACGAGGGTTTCACTTGCCCCTCCTTCCAAATCACATAACGCCTTTAACGAAGAAACTTTAAGGTAAACCTCGTCACCTTCTTCGAACTCTAGCTCTCTCCGTCTTGTGTCTGCATAGCTCTTCTGTCTGCTCTGAGCTACCTCAATACACTGTCGGATAATGGCAATCTTCCCTGCCGTTTGCTGTAGAATCTCTAGACCAACGATGCTGGCCTCGCCAACCTCATCCCAATACAACGGAGACCTACACTTCCGACCATACAGCGCCTCATACGGAGGCATGTCAATCGTAGCCTGGAAGCTGTTATTGTACGAGAACGCAATCAGAGGCAAATAGCAGCTCCACGAGCCCTGAAACTCTAGCACACAAGCTCTGAGCATATCCTTAAGAATCTGATTCGTCCTCTCTGTCTGACCATCAGTCTGAGGATGAAATGCCGTGCTGAAATTAAGCTGAGTCCCCATAGCTTTATGTAGGCTCTTCTAGAACTTCGACGTAAATCTCAGATCACGATATGAGACTATAGAAACTGGCACTCCATGCCGTCTAACAATCTCCTGCACGTAAAGCTCGGCGAGCCGATCCATAGAAGATGCCATCCTCATAAATAAGAAGTGGGCCGACTTTGTCAATCGGTCCACGATCACCCAAACACCATCATGGCCCTTCGTCGTCCTCGGGAGCCCAACAATAAAATCTATGGAGATCTGCTCCCACTTCCACTCTGGAATCGGCAGTGGCAAAAATGTTCCGACCGGTCTCTAGTGCTCTGCCTTTACCTGTTGACAAACCAGACAGAATTCAACGTACGTGGCGACCTCTCTCTTCATGTTCGGCCACCAGAAGTGTTGCTTTAAATCCCGGTACATCTTAGTACTTCTCGGGTGCACAGAATATAGCGAAGAATGTGCCTCAGCCAATATTTCCTTCTTCAGATCCTCGTCGTTAGGCACGTACCACCTATGCCTAAACTTTAGAACACCATCATCTGATAAGTGGAAATCCGACGAGTCACCTAACGTCATACTCGATCGAAGCTCCTCACACTCTGTATCATTCTGCTGAGCTTCGCGTATCCTATCCAGAATAGTCGGCCTGAGAGAAATGTTGGTGAGCATACTGGACAACTATGCCACTATCTCCACATCTATTCTAAGACGAAGGAAGAACACGAGGAGCATCTAAGGATTGTTCTGACGACCCTATGTCAGCACCAGTTGTATCCGAAGTTCTCCAAATGCGAATTTTGGTTGGATTAGATCAGTTTTCTTGGCCATGTCATATCGCAGGATGGAGTTTCTGTTGATCCGAGCAAAATTCAGGTGGTCAGAGATTGGCCACAGCCGAAGAACGTACGTGAGGTGCGTGGATTTCTCGGATTAGCTGGCTATTATCGGAAGTTCATAGAGGGATTTTCGAGGATCGCAGTTCCTCTTTCGCGTTTGACTCGGAAGAACAAAAGGTTTATATGGTCATCTGCTTGTGATGATAGTTTTATGGAGTTAAAGCAGAGATTGACCACCGCTCCAATACTGGCGCAACCTGTTGAAGGTGTCAGGTTCAGTATTTATTGTGACGCGTCTGGAGTGGGACTCGGTTGTGTATTGATGCAAGAGGGGAGAGTTATTGCTTATGCTTCACGGCAGTTGAAGCCGTACGAGCAGAATTACCCTACGCACGACCTTGAGTTGGCAGCTGTGGTCTTCGCACTGAAGATATGGAGACATTATTTGTATGGGCAGCAGTGCGAGATATTCTCCGACCACAAGAGCTTGAAGTATTTATTTACGCAGAAGGAGCTGAATAAACGTTAGAGAAGGTGGCTTGAGTTTGTCAAAGATTACGATTTCGATATCAAGTACCACCCAGGAAAGGCGAACAAGGTAGTTGATGCTTTGAGTAGAGTGCCTTTTGCGAGTCAGCCTTCATTGGCAGCGATGTCAGTTACGCTGCGATCTGAGATTGAGAGGTTTGACGTGGAGATAGTGGCAGAGTTGTCCAGTATGCTCACCAACATTTCTCTCAGGCCGACTATTCTGGATCGGATACGTGAGGCTCAGCAGAATAATACGGAGTGTGAGGAGCTTCGATCCAGCATGACATTGGGAGACTCTTCAGATTTCCATTTATCAGAGGATGGTATTCTGAAGTTCAGGCATAGGTTGTACGTGCCTAACGACGAGGACCTGAAGAAGGAGATATTAGCCGAGGCACATTCTTCGCCATATTCTGTGCACTTGGGAAGTACTAAGATGTACCGGGATCTAAAGTAACATTTCTGGTGGCCGAACATGAAGAGAGAGGTCGCCAAGTACGTAGAAACCTGTCTAGTCTGCCAGCAGGTAAAGGTAGAGCACCAGAGATCGGCCAGAACATTATTACCACTGCCGATTTCGGAGTGGAAGTGGGAGCAGATCTCCATGGATTTTATTGTGGGGCTCCCCGAGGACGATGAAGGGCCATGATGGTGTTTGGGTGATCGTGGACCGATTGACAAAGTCGGCCCATTTCTTATCTGTGAAAATGACTTCTTCGATGGATCAGCTCGCCGAGCTATATGTACAGGAGATTGTCAGACTGCACGGTGTGCCAGTTTCTATTGTCTCTGATCGTGATTCGAGATTTACTTCAAAGTTCTGGAAGAGCCTGCATAAAGCTATGGGGACTCAGCTTAATTTCAGCATGGCATTTCATCCTCAGACTGATGGTCAGACAGAGAGGACGAACCAGATTCTTGAGGATATGCTCAGAGCTTGTGTGTTGGAGTTTTAGGGCTCGTGGAACCGGTATTTGCCTCTGATTGAGTTCTCGTACAACAACAGCTTTCAGGCTACCATTGGCATGGCACCGTACGAGGCGCTGTATGGACGGAAGTGTAGGTCTCCGTTATATTGGGACGAGGTTGGCGAGGCCAGCGTCATTGGTCCGGAGATTCTACAACAAGCGGCAGAGAAAATTGCCATTATTCGACAGCGTATTGAGGTAGCTCAGAGCAGACAGAAGAAGCTACGCTGACACGAGACAGAGAGAGCTAGAGTTCGAGGAAGGTGACAAAGTTATCTTAAAGTTTCTCTGTTCAAAGGTGTTGCGAGATTTGGAAGGAGGGGCAAGTTAAACCCTCGTTATGTGGGGCCCTTTCCTATTCTGAAGAGGATCGGGAAGATGGCGTACAGATTAGAGCTTCTGGCTTCTATGGAGGGTATCCACGACGTATTCCATGTATCAATGCTTCGGAAGTGCCTACGCGATCCGTCGCATGTCGTGGAGACTAGAGAGATTGAGGTACAACCTACCTTGACTTACGAGGAGAGGCCGGGGCGTATTTTGGAGACTTCCATCAAAGTTTTGCGCAACAAAGAGATCCCGCTGGTCAAGGTTTTGTGGCGGAACCATGAGGTGGAAGAAGCTACGTGGGAGCGATAGCAGGATATGATGACTAAATATCCTGATTTGTTTGTATGATTTAATTTTGTGGACAAAATTCTAAATAAGGAGGGTGGAATGTAATATCCGGCTTGTACAGATTTTATATTACAATATATATGTTGGCATTTTCGTAAATACGTCAAATCAGATCCATTTTACGAAAAGAAAGCGTCATTTCGATCCTAACGATTAATAGGAATTTTAGAAAATTTACGGGATTTTTCGGAGTAATAGCGCTATATTCCGAGTAATTACGTTTCTCGTAATATAGCTGCCGTATTAGTAAAAATAGTAAACGAGGTCCGATTTGTGAACGGACAGTTTTAATAAATCTCAAATAATAAGTTGGACCTAATGGAGAAATAAGAAAAATTTGGAGAGCCCGAATTGTTAATCAATTAACGAAACAAAGGACGAAACAAATAGCATTAAGTGCTAAGGACAAAATCGTAATTTGCAAAGTCAATTTAATATTAAAAACATTGGTTTTTCTTCTTCTCCACGACACTTCTTCGTCCTGCGGCTCCTCTTCCTTCTCCTTTGGTGTTCAACGTCTATTTCTCCTTCCGGCGTTGGTACTCCGCTCCGGCGACTTCTATTCTTCACGTTTCCTTTCCCAAACCCGATTCCTAGTAAGTCTCTAACGTTTCCTAGCTTTAGTTCTTAGTTTTACGGAGTTTAAACGATTAGGGTTTCATTTAGGTTTTCACTAAAAACGCGATTTAGGGCTCGAAATTGATAGATTATTATAGTTTACGAACGTATTGAATGTATTAAACGTTATTGGAAGAAGTTAGGACGATCTAGGAGAAATGTTAAATTTGTAAATTTCGGGTTTTCGGAAAACTCATAAATTGGATTTCGGGGTATCGAGCGTAGATTAATGGATTAATACCTCGATAAGTTAAGTTGGAATGTTAGGAAATTCTTTTAGTTAATGTTTTGACAATTGAACGTTTCTTAACTTAAACTCGTTTTAACGTCAATCCTTGTAAATTGCATAGGTGAACAGAGCTCGTGGACGGAGCTTGAGCTGCATTGGACACAAGGTAAGTTCTCGTGATCTTCTTTGGCCGATTGGCCTACACCATACGTCGTAGTCGTCCCGAGGAGTTTTAGAGATGTGTCTGTTTATCTTGCTTTGGTTGGGTAGTTAGGTTGTTTAACTTTATAGTTTATATTTTACAGTCTTTATGGTACACATTATTGCTTGTTTACTTTTGAGATATTGAACTGTTCATGCATCACGTGTTTTAAAGAAAAGCATGAAAATGAATTTCCGCACCAGGTTTTAAAGATAACGAAAGTAATGCATCGGCCGAAAGGCTTATCGTTCATTGGCCGCAAGGCATATCGTGCATCGGCCGAAAGGCTTATCGTTCATTGGCCGCAAGGCATAATCGTGCATCGGTCCGAAAGGCTTATCGTTCATTGGCATCGGCCGAAAGGCTTATCGTTCATTGGCCGCAAGGCATATCGTGCATCGGCCGAAAGGCTTATCGTTCATTGGCCGCAAGGCATATCGTGCATCGGCCGAAAGGCTTATCGTTCATTGGCCGCAAGGCATATCGTGCATCGGCCGAAAGGCTTATCGTTCATTGGCCGCAAGGCATATCGTGCATCGACCGAAAGGCTTATCGTTCATTGGCCGCAAGGCATATCGTGCATCGGCCGAAAGGCTTATCGTTCATTGGCCGCAAGGCATATCGTGCATCGGCCGAAAGGCTTATCGTTCATTGGCCGCAAGGCATATCGTGCATCGGCCGAAAGGCTTATCGTTCATTGGCCGCAAGGCATATCGTGCATCGGCCGAAAGGCTTATCGTTCATTGGCCGCAAGGCATATCGTGCATCGGCCGAAAGGCTTATCGTTCATTGGCCGCAAGGCATATCGTGCATCGGCCGAAAGGCTTATCGTTCATTGGCCGCAAGGCATATCGTGCATCGGCCGAAAGGCTTATCGTTCATTGGCCGCAAGGCATATCGTGCATCGGCCGAAAGGCTTATCGTTCATTGGCCGCAAGGCATATCGTGCATCGGCCGAAAGGCTTATCGTTCATTGGCCGCAAGGCATATCGTGCATCGGCCGAAAGGCTTATCGTTCATTGGCCGCAAGGCATATCGTGCATCGGCCGAAAGGCTTATCGTTCATTGGCCGCAAGGCATATCGTGCATCGGCCGAAAGGCTTATCGTTCATTGGCCGCAAGGCATATCGTGCATCGGCCGAAAGGCTTATCGTTCATTGGCCGCAAGGCATATCGTGCATCGGCCGAAAGGCTTATCGTTCATTGGCCGCAAGGCATATCGTGCATCGGCCGAAAGGCTTATCGTTCATTGGCCGCAAGGCATATCGTGCATCGGCCGAAAGGCTTATCGTTCATTGGCCGCAAGGCATATCGTGCATCGGCCGAAAGGCTTATCGTTCATTGGCCGCAAGGCATATCGTGCATCGGCCGAAAGGCTTATCGTTCATTGGCCGCAAGGCATATCGTGCATCGGCCGAAAGGCTTATCGTTCATTGGCCGCAAGGCATATCGTGCATCGGCCGAAAGGCTTATCGTTCATTGGCCGCAAGGCATATCGTGCATCGGCCGAAAGGCTTATCGTTCATTGGCCGCAAGGCATATCGTGCATCGGCCGAAAGGCTTATCGTTCATTGGCCGCAAGGCATATCGTGCATCGGCCGAAAGGCTTATCGTTCATTGGCCGCAAGGCATATCGTGCATCGGCCGAAAGGCTTATCGTTCATTGGCCGCAAGGCATATCGTGCATCGGCCGAAAGGCTTATCGTTCATTGGCCGCAAGGCATATCGTGCATCGGCCGAAAGGCTTATCGTTCATTGGCCGCAAGGCATATCGTGCATCGGCCGAAAGGCTTATCGTTCATTGGCCGCAAGGCATATCGTGCATCGGCCGAAAGGCTTATCGTTCATTGCCCACCTCTAGCTGGAAAAGAGTAGTCCGCCCGCTGGATGAGCTCTCTCCGGTTAGAGGGATAGGATCTCGGTGACACCTATCGTGCATTGCATCGTAAAGAAAATAAAGCATGATTTATCGAACTCATACGCACAGCATGCATTGCATTTACGTAGAGCTTACTAGGATTTCATCTCATAGAGTGTATGTATGGTGTAGGTGATTACGAGGAAACAGGTGAGGAGGAGATCCCTCCACCTGAGGAGTGACACAGTTGACGGATGATGGCTGCGGTGGTGTGCTGGCGCAGTCGACGCTTAACCGACCCGTGGGGAAGTATGTATAGATTTTGAGGGTTTTTGGGATGTTTTGAAATGAATAGTTGTATAGACATTTTAGGATGTTGGATCTGATAGTGGATAGGTTTAATGTTTTAAGCGTTTTGAAAACTGATTTATAACTGTTTGAAAACCTTTTATTGAAAGTATTTTGTAACTGTTTAGTGATTTTAAAACAGGAGGATATGTTAGACTTTCAAACGGAACCACGCGGTTTATTTTCATGAAAACGTACTTTGTTTTAATTTCGTTTCGAGTAGATTTCGGGGTGGTATTTCGGAAGACGTATGGATAACGGGTGTTTATGTTAAAGTATGTGATAGTGATATTGGTGATGAAGTGTTGAGTGAATATTGTAAAATGTGTAGGCGTATGAAGGAGAAAAAGGAAAGAAGAAGAAAAAGAGTAGGGGGCGATCAAATGCCTGAATGCAGGCGCTCGAACACAGAACTCTCTGGTTTTCCAGAGAGTTCAGCGATTGGGCGCGGGTAGAGCTGCGATCGGGCGCGGGTGGAGAAAAGAGGGGCGCACGATCGGCCAAGAGATGGCCGACCGTGCGGCCAGGAGGGAGGCGCCCGAACGCCTATCATTTGGCGTTCGAGCGCCCCTCATTTTGAGTGGGGATTTCCCCTTCTGTCCCTCGGCCGATTATACGATTTTTAATTTATTTATTCAATTGTTTTAATTGATTTAAATTGCTTTAATTTCAATTGTTTTAGTATTTGTTTTAAACGACTTACTAAATAAACTCTGATTTCGATTTAATCTCCGATTAAGGTTTTTAAAATGATAAGCACAAAAAAAATAAATAAATATAGTACGGGAAACATCGGGTACAGTATTAGGGTCGTGACACTTAGTGTTATCGTGGCGTCCATTCTGTAAGTCGTTGTATATCGCACCAAAGTAGGATCTGATTGGACCTTGACAACAAGCTGTTCCCATGGAATTATTGAAATTATTAACACTGCAAGTAGTTTTGAAAATTGTTGACTCCTTGATAAAGCATTGACAACCTTGTTCTCTACGCATGAATGGAATTGAATTTTGAAATCGTAACCTATAAGTATGGTTAACCATTTATGATGATTGACGTTGACCACTCTTTGCTCCATTAGGAACTTTAAGCTACGTTGATATGTTCGCATGATAAACTTGCGCCTGAGAAGATATTGCTGCCATTTTTGAATGGCAAATACTATAGCCTTTAACTCTCTCTCGTATGTTGAACTCTGGTGAGCTGTCGGTGGCAAAGCTTGACTAAAAATTGCAATTGGTTGACCCTCTTGCATTAGAACTGCCCTTATTCCCAATCCCATGACATCAGCCTCAATGATAAATGGTTTTAAAAAATCGGGGAATGCAAGAACTGACACCGTATTCATAGCTTTCCTCAGTTTATTAAACACTGACGTTGACTTAGAATCAAAATTAAAACTGTCTTTATGGAGCTGGTTCGTTAATGGCAATGCAATCTTTCCATACCCCTTCACAAATTTACGATAATATCCCGTTAGGCCCAAGAATCCTTGAAGGTCCTTCAATGTTCAAGGTGTCGATCTTTGTCAAATCTGCAGCTACTCCTTCTGATGAAATACAATGCCTCAAATATTCAATTCGGTGCTTAATAAAAAACAATTGTCCTTATTGACATAAAAACCATGCTCCTGTAGTAGTAGGAATACTTGCTTCAATTGTTGCAAACGGGTGATTGCACTGTTGCTAAATACTAGAATATCAATCAAAAAATGCCAAGAAATTTTTTTGTAGGATTGGTCAAAAAATGTCATTCATCACGACCTGAAACGTCGAAGGTGCATTAGTAAGGCTGAAGAGCATCACCAAAAACTCATAGTGTCCCTCGTGGGTACGAAAAGTGGTCTTAGGTACATCCTCAGGCTGGACCCGAATATGATGGTACCTCAACTTTAAGTTGAGTTTGGAATAAATATGTGCTCTGTGCAATTCATTTTATAGCTCGTCAATGACCGAAATTGGAAAGTTGTTGGGAATTGTCGCCTTATTGAGGGCACGATAATAAACACAAAAAAATCATCTTCTGTCTTTCTTCTTCACAAGCAACACGAGGTTGGAGAATGGATTACAACTTTACCGATTGATTCCAGCAGCCAACATCTCATTAACCAATCTCTCTATCTCAATTTTTTTGGAAGTGAGGATATCGATATGGGTGCACACATAGGAGATTGCCCTCCTTCAAAACAATCGTATGGTCATGGACACGAGGGGCAGTAAGCTTTGTAGAGGTCTCAAACAAACCCTAAAATTGGTCATTTAAAAGTTGAATATCTGCTTGAATATCATCTAAAAACGAAGAATTAGATTGTATTAATTGCAAACTATAGCATTCCATTAAAACCCATTCGCTGCTCTTATCAAAGCCTTTAGAGAGATCAAGTTATTTCAAAGGCTGGGATCTCCTTGCAATTTCATGGATTGGGTCCCCACTCCCCATAATGAACTCAATCTTCAACAACGCCCAATTCACATGCATATCTTCAAGAGTCTGCAACCACTGAATACCCAGAATGACGTCAGAATGCTCCAACTCTAGTGGAAAAAAATATTCTTGAATTTCAAGACCGTGGAGCTTCAGCCGAATATTGTGACAAACTGTAATGACCCTTTATCCCAGCAAGATATTGTCCGCTTTGGGGATTGGGCCGTAGCCTAATATCCTCCCCTCACGGCTTTGTTTAGCGAGAACTTCCCGGAAGGTCACCCATCTTGGAATTGCTCTCGCCGAAGCACTTTTAACTTCGGAGTTCTTATGGGATCCGTTGCCAATTGTGCTCCAAAACGTGTCATGCTATGTTGGGAGGGTCTCTTTACATATGTTTCATTTCCACATACTTCCCCAAGCGATGTGGGATTGTGATGACCCCCTTTTTACGACCCATCACCTTCCGGTTCGCCCTCGCGGACATACCGCCATCCGAGTTCAAGTTCGTGCAGCCATCGTACACGTACTTACACATCCGGGTCATCACACAAACCTCTTGGCTTTTGACAAAAATCCCCATACCCATAGGATATCCATAACGACCCATGTTGTCCAAGGCAAAGTTTAAACGTTGAACATGGCCGTTAAAAGAAAGTTGTGGGTTGTCCCACTGTGTAACACCCAATTCTATCGAACCAGCTCTTTTATTATTAATGGTATGATAAGTCAATAATTCAAGTAGGGTTATTAAATGACTAGACAAGGGCACTAGAGTAAATTTACAATTTTCAAAAGTGGATAACGTATTTAAGGAAAGAGGGTTCGGTTTAATGCACTGTAGCCACCACCAATTTCATACCATTTTCTCTTCGGGTTTTTAGCTCAAGCAGCCGAGCTCTCTAGGCGATTTTTCCTCGCCCGATTCTCCTTCAACTTAGGTAAGTTTTCCTCATTTCTCTTAAGTTTAAGCAGTTAGATAGCTAAGGGAGTGCAATGTGGGGATTTCGTGCATGCTGTGAATGAGTGTAGATTCGAGTTAGGGTGAAAATTTGGGAAAATGCTTAGTGAATAGAACTCCTAACGGTCCACTTAAGTTTCATAATGCTTTAGAATGGGGATTAGTAAAGATTGGCTTAAAGTTCTGTTTGTTGTTCTAGGTGAGCATTTCCGAAGCAACTCCTAACCGAGTATACACCAGGAATTCAGGTAAGTAAAGTTTGTTTGTGTGCCTTCGGGCCTACATCACAAAACGTTAGGGTTGTGTTTACTTGGTTGTGTCTGTGTGTGTGTTATGCATCATGTTTTAAAAGTATACGAAAATGAATTTGAATGCATGCTGACATGGTAAGGATTGAACATATTGAAACAGTTATGTGAATCAGTTTTACTGTTAAGGGAGCTAATCCAACCCTTAATGAGACAGTGGATATTTATACTTTGGGAGAGTTGATCCAACTCCCAATTTCATAGGGGGATCTGAAAAGTGAATCAGCCTTACTGTTAAGGGAATTAATCCGCCCCTTAATGAGACAGTGGATATTTATACTTTGGGAGAGTTGATCCAACTCCCAACTTCACAGGGGGATCTGAACAGAACGATGAATATGCAACTGAGATGAGAAAGTAGAAACTGCATGTTTAGGAAGTTTTATGTTTCAACATTTCTATTTCATCATTGCTTTACTTGCTTAGAATTAGGCTAATAGATGAGTTTTGTGATGTAGGTGAAGAAGTGATAGCAGGTGTGCTTTCTGAGTCTACTGAGGACTAGACTGGTTGGAGGAGTGCATCCTTGTAACAGACTGGCAGCTGATGAGGCGGTTTAACTGGTGTCTTAGTTGTGAAGGTTTAGTGAACATTGATTTCAAATTGAGTATGTTAAACTTTCTAATGAAAGAAGTTGCTTGGATGTTTTCAAAAATATTTTGAGACCCTTCTGATGTTAGTATTCCGTTAGTTTTAATACTGGATTTTTACTGGATTTGAGATATGCGACTATTTGAATTATTTTCTGAATGTTTCAGTGAAGTGAGTAAACTCTTTTCTGTGATTAGAGTTGTGATTGTAAGCCATGAAGTGGATAAAATGTGATTTTGTTCTCTATCGGTAGATGAAGTCTACCGGCAGAGATTGAGTTGTGTTTTGTTGTCTATCGGAAGATGTCTTCAGTGGAAGCCATCGGAAGATATAGGTTGGAACTTGTCGTTAAGTCGATCGGATGAGGAAATCATCCGGCTGACGTCACCGGTGGATGTAGAGTAAAGCGATCGGATGAGGAAGTCATCCGGCTGACGTCACCGGTGGATGTGGATGTAGAGTAAAGTCGATCGGATGAGGAAATCATCCGGCTGACGTCACCGGTGGATGTAGAGTAAAGTCGATCGGATGAGGAAATCATCCGGCTGACGTCACCGGTGGATGTAGAGTAAAGTCGATCGGATGAGGAAATCATCCGGCTGACGTCACCGGTGGATGTAGAGTAAAGTCGATCGGATGAGGAAATCATCCGGCTGACGTCACCGGTGGATGTAGAGTAAAGTCGATCGGATGAGGAAATCATCCGGCTGACGTCACCGGTGGATGTAGAGTAAAGTCGATCGGATGAGGAAATCATCCGGCTGACGTCACCGGTGGATGTAGAGTAAAGTCGATCGGATGAGGAAATCATCCGGCTGACGTCACCGGTGGATGTAGAGTAAAGTCGATCGGATGAGGAAATCATCCGGCTGACGTCACCGGTGGATGTAGAGTAAAGTCGATCGGATGAGGAAATCATCCGGCTGACGTCACCGGTGGATGTAGAGTAAACGATGATGTAGCCAAAACTTTGTCGTTTTGTGACCGGATGATGTAGCCGAAACTTTGTCGTTTTGTTATTAGGAAAAGCCTTCTATTTTCTAAGCCAGTTCCTTCCGGTTGACTTCGTTCTCCGGATGATGTGTTTGACCTTCTTAAATTTTAAGTAATTTACGCTTAAACCTTTATCCCTTCCGGCTGAATTATTTTCTTAATATTTTATTCAATCACTCAAACAATGTTGCATAGTTTTGCTCAACTCTATTTTTGCTCGAAGATTTTTCCGCTGCAAGTCTTCATGTTTTATCAAACGTTAAAATTTGAATTCCGAAGAAAGTTTTAAATTCGGTCCAAGGTTTCTTAGTAATATCCGGGTTCATGAGTAACAAACCGGGTTCAGAAAACTCGGGGCCTTACAGTTTGGTATCACAGACATTCAGTTAAACCGTTCAAAAGATTACTCATCAGTGCCGATCGTTGCATGGAAGTACTTCAACAACTGTAAGTGTTTATGTTACCCTTAGTTCATAGATATTTAAGAGTATAAATAACCCTGTGCAGGAATTTAGTTCAATGGCCAGACGCCCGGGGAAACCTAGAGTGCCGAGAGAAATGCCAAATGTGAGGGGTGAAGAGGAGCCCAGTGTGATTAGGCAGCTGACAGATTTAGTGCGTCAGCAAACTGACTTAGTGCGCCAACAGTTTGACCAACTAGGAGTACTGTTGAACCGAGAGGTACAAGGAAGTGCTAACTCCGGTTCTAGCAATGAACATTCTGGAGATAGATTCCGGAGACTAAGACCACCCACGTTCGATGGACAGTCATCTGATCTAGTAATTGCTGATGGATGGCTTAGGAAGATTGAAAGCATGTTTAGGTGTGCCAATATCGGAGAAGGAGACAAGGTCACATTGGCAACCTTTCATTTAGCTGGTGAAGCTCAACTCTGGTGGGAGACAATGGAGACCACCACAGATGTTTTGGCAATGTCCTGGTCACAATTCAAGGACATTTTCTACGAGAGGTATTTCAGCAGCACAGTCCAGACAGCAAAGAAGTTGGAATTCCTGAACTTGAAGCAGACAGGATCAGTGGCTGAGTACAGTAGGCAATTTGAATCTCTGTCCAGGTTTGCTGGACATTTTGCTCACAAAGACGAGGATAAAGTGTTCAAATTTATTCATGGACTGAAGCCAGAAATTCACCGGGGAGTTAAATTCTGTGGTATTAAAGGCTTGACCTTCAGCGAGGTTGTGTCCACTGCTCTGGAAGTGGAAGAAGCTGAGAGGATGTGTGCTAGGCCAAGAGAGGTTCCACAAAGGTTTAACCAGCCACACCAACAGAGAGGAACGAAGAGGTCAAGTGAAGGCCAAAATAGCCAAGGAATAGGGGGAAAGGTGCAGAATGTCAGGAAATTTCCCCAGTGTCCTAA
This sequence comes from Begonia masoniana, assembly GCA_022432975.1. Lineage (NCBI taxonomy): Eukaryota > Viridiplantae > Streptophyta > Magnoliopsida > Cucurbitales > Begoniaceae > Begonia > Begonia masoniana. Next base: position 25,381,284 of record CM039514.1, read on the forward strand.
GTGTTTGAAGAACCACCCGGGGGAGTGCAGACTGGGCTTTGGGAATTGTTTCAACTGTGAGGAGGTTGGACACACATTCAAAGAATGCTCGAAGCCTAGGGTCACCAGATGCTACAATTGTAACAAGGTCGGCCACATTAGCAGGGATTGTCCGGTTCCCAAGAGTGGCCCTACGATGATTAAACCAAGGATATTCTCCATGACGGAGTCGGGTGAGGAACAGCCTGCTCTGGTGTCAGGTACTATATTGATCAACTCTGTGCCCGCTTTTACTTTAATAGATTCTGGTGCCACACATTCATTTATAGCATCTGCTTTTGCTATAAAGTTAGATGTACAGTTTACCCCTTCCATGCATGTGTTTAATGTTGCATTGCCTTCTGGTGAACGCATGCACTCTAACCAAGTGATGCTTGACAGTGAAGTGTTAGTAGGAAATATAAGTCTACCTGCTGACCTTATAGTTATGGATATAATAGGATTTGACGTAATCCTAGGAATGGACTGGTTGTTTAAACATCATGCCACAATAGATTGTAGCACTGGAATAGTTAGCTTCCAACCCCCTGGTAGTTTGAAGCATACCTTTCAAGCTTCAAAGAAGAGTAAGGGAATGTCTGTGATGACTTCTATTAACACAAGGCCTTCCCTGTGTGGAGAGTATTTGTGCTTCTTAGCTAGCGTTTTAGACACACAGCTTGTAGGCAAAGCAAACCCTCAGAATGTCCTGATTGTCCAAGACTTCCCCGAAGTATTCTTGGATGACCTTCCTGGTTTGCAACCAGATAGGGAAATTGAATTTGTTGTAGATATTTACCCCGGAGCCGAGCCTGTGTCTAAAAATCCATATAGATTGGCACCAACAGAACTTAAAGAATTAAAGAAACAGTTGGAGGAATTGTTGGATAAAGGGTTCATACGCCTTAGCTTGTCACCATGGGGTGCACCGGTCCTTTTTGTCAAAAAGAAAGATGGATCAATGCGTATGTGCATTGATTATAGAGAATTGAATAAACTAACTGTCAAGAACAAGTACCATTTGCCGAGGATTGATGACTTATTTGACCAGCTTAAGGGTGCGAGAGTTTTCTCCAAGATTGACTTGAGGTCTGGTTATTACCAGCTAAAGGTTAAAACTGAAGATATCCCAAAGACTACTTTTCGCACAAGGTATGGACATTATGAGTTTTTGGTTATGTCTTTTGGTTTGACAAATGCTCCAGCAGCCTTCATGGACCTCATGAATAGGGTGTTTCACGAGTTTTTGGACAAATTTGTCATAGTATTCATAGATGCCACTCTAATCTATTCTAGAACTAAGGAAGAGCATGCAGGACACTTAAGCTTGGTGTTAGGATTACTGAGGCAGCACCAACTTTATGCCAAATTTTCTAAGTGTGAGTTTTGGTTGGACAAAGTTCATTTTCTTGGTCATGTGATCTCTGGAGATGGGATATCTGTTGACCCAGCCAAGGTTCAAGCAGTTAAGGAATGGCCTCAACTGAAGAATGCCACTGATATCCGAAGTTTTCTTGGATTAGCAGGATATTATAGAAAGTTCATTGAAGGATTTTCAAAGATTGCTACACCCCTTACTAAGTTAACAATGAAAAATGTGAAGTATATATGGACGGATGAATGTGAACGTAGTTTCATGACCTTGAAACAGAAATTAACCAATGCTCCAATTTTGACCCTTCCTGTCGATAATGGTAAGTTTAGCATTTACTGTGATGCTTCCAAGATTGGTCTTGGATGTGTGTTAATGCAAGATGGTAAAGTAATAGCTTATGCCTCTAGACAATTGAAAACCCATGAGAAGAATTACCCTACGCATGACTTAGAATTAGCTGCCGTGGTTTTTGCACTTAAGATTTGGAGGCATTACTTATATGGACAGTCCTGTGAGATATTTTCAGATCATAAAAGTCTGAAGTATATTTTCACACAGAAGGAATTGAATATGAGGCAGCGTCGGTGGTTAGAATTTGTCAAGGACTATGACTTTGAAATAAAATATCATCCTGGCAAGGCGAATGTTGTGGCTGATGCTTTGAGTAGAGTAACAACATCAACCCCATCTATGATTTTCAGTATGCCATTAGCTTTAGAGTCAGAATTCCAAAAATTTAACCTAGAAGCAGTAATCAGTGTATCAGCTATACTATCAGCCATAACCTTAAAGCCTACCATTCTAGAGAAAATTAAGGAAGCTCAGACGATTGATGATGAGTGTAACAAGTACAAGTCAAGCATGAATTCTACGGACCAATCAGATTTTAACTATTCTGCTAATAGGATCCTCAAGTTTAGAAATAGGTAGTTTGTCCCAGCCATTAAGGAACTTCGTGATGAGATTCTTTCCGAAGCACACTCTTCCAGGTTCTCTGTTCACCCTGGAAGTACAAAGATGTACAAAGACCTTAAACAACACTACTGGTGGCCTAGTATGAAACGAAGCGTGGCAGAATATGTAAGGTCATGTTTGTGTTGTCAATAGATTAAGGCCGAACATCAGAGACCCTCAGGAACATTGCAACCCTTACCAGTTCCTGAATGGAAATGGGAGCAAATAACGATGGATTTTGTTGTTGGATTACCTAGGACAGCAAAGGGATATGATACAATTTGGGTGATAGTTGATCGTCTAACCAAATCTGCTCATTTTCTGCCAATAAAGATAACTTACTCGATGGATCAGCTTGCTGAATTGTACGTGCAAGAGATTGTTAGATTGCATGGAGTTCCTTGTACCATAGTTTCAGATCGAGATTCCAGATTTACATCTAAGTTTTGGAAAAGTCTACACGGAGCTATGGGAACACAGCTTAGTTTTAGCACAGCTTTCCACCCTCAAACCGATGGACAATCCGAAAGAACCATCCAAACTTTAGAAGATATGCTCCGTGCTTGCATACTAGATTTTCAAGGATCTTGGAGTCAATTTTTATCATTGGTCGAGTTTTCCTATAATAACAGTTTTCAAGCAACAATAGGCATGACACCATACGAGGCATTATATGGACGAAAATGCAGATCTCCTTTATATTGGGATGAAGTTGGTGAAGCACGGTTGCTTGGTCCTGACATGGTGCAACAAACTGTTGAGAAAGTTGCCCTCATCCGACAGAGAATTTTGGCAGCTCAGAGTCGACAGAAGAGTTATGCGGATTGCAGGCGTAGAGAATTGGAATTTGCGATTGGTGATGAAGTTTTTCTCAAGGTGTCACCATTCAAAGGAGTTGTGAGATTTGGGAAGAGAGGAAAGTTGAACTCCAGATACATTGGACCATTCTTGATCTTGAAAAGGATCGGGAAAACAGCCTACCAGCTACAGCTACCAACCTCTATGGATGGAATCCATGATGTGTTTCATATCTCCATGCTTAAGAAATGTGTACGAGACCCTTATCAGATTGTGGAATAGCAGAGTATTGAAGTTCATCCTACTCTTACATATGAGGAGAAACCGGTAAGGATATTAGACTATGCAGTGAAGGTATTGCGCAACAAAGAGGTTCCACTAGTGAAAGTCTTATGGCACAACCAGAATGTGGAGGAGACAACTTGGGAACGTCAGCAAGACATGATGGACCATATCCAGAATTATTCAGGTACCGAATTTTGAGGACAAAATTCTTTTAAGGAGGGTAGATTGTAACACCCGGTTCTATCGAACTAGCTCTTTTATTATTAATGGTATGATTAGTCAATAATTCAAATAGGGTTATTAAATGACTAGACAAGGGCACTAGAGTAAATTTACAATTTTCAAAAGTGGATAACGTATTTAAGGAAAGAGGGTTGGGTTTAATGCACTGTAGCCGCCACCAATTTCATACCATTTTCTCTTCGGGTTTTCAGCTCAAGCAGCCGAGCTCTCTAGGCGATTTTCCTCGCCCGATTCTCCTTCAACTTAGGTAAGTTTTCCTCGTTTCTCTTAAGTTTAAGCAGTTAGATAGCTGAGGGAGTGCAATGTGGGGATTTCGTGCATGCTGTGAATGAGTATAGATTCGGGTTGGGGTGAAAATTTGGGAAAATGCTTAGTGAATAGAACTCCTAACGGTCCACTTAAGTTTCAGAATGCTTTAGAATGGGGATTAGTAAAGATTGGCTTAATGTTCTGTTTATGGTTCTAGGTGAGCATTTCAGAAGCAACTCCTAACCGAGTATACACCAGGAATCCAGGTAAGTAAAGTTTGTTTGTGTGCCTTCGGGCCTACATCACAAAACGTTAGGGTTGTGTTTACTTGGGTGTGTCTGTGTGTGTGTTATGCATCATGTTTTAAAAGTATACGAAAATGAATTTGAATGCATGCTGACATGGTAAGGATTGAACATATTGAAACAGTTATGTGAATCAGTTTTACTGTTAAGGGAGCTAATCCAATCCTTAATGAGACAGTGGATATTTATACTTTGGAAGAGTTGATCCAACTCCCAATTTCACAGGGGGATCTGAACAGTGAATCAGCCTTACTGTTAAGGGAATTAATCCGCCCCTTAATGAGACAGTGGATATTTATACTTTGGAGAGTTGATCCAACTCCCAACCTCACAGGGGGATCTGAACAGAACGATGAATATGCAACTGAGATGAGAAAGTAGAAACTGCATGTTTAGGAAGTTTTATGTTTCAGCATTTCCATTTCATCATTGCTTTACTTGCTTAGCATTAGGCTAATAGATGAGTTTTGTGATGTAGGTGAAGAAGTGATAGCAGGTGTGCTTTCTGAGTCTACTGAGGACTAGACTGGTTGGAGGAGTGCATCCTTGTAACAGACTGGCAGCTGATGGGCGGTTTGACTGGTGTCTTAGTTGTGAAGGTTTAGTGAACATTGATTTCAAATTGAGTATGTTAAACTTTCTAATGAAAGAAGTTGCTTAGATGTTTTCAAAAATATTTTGAGACCCTTCTGATGTTAGTATTCTGTTAGTTTTAATACTGGATTTTTACTGGATTTGAGATATGCGACGATTTGAATTATTTCTGAATGTTTCAGTGAAGTGAGTAAACTCTTTTCTGTGATTAGAGTTGTGATTGTAAGCCATGAAGTGGATAAAATGTGATTCTGTTCTCTATCGGTAGATGAAGTCTACCGGCAGAGATTGAGTTGTTGTTTTGTTGTCTATCGGAAGATGTCTTCAGTGGAAGCCATTGGAAGATATAGGTTGGAACTTGTCGTTAAGTCGATCGGATGAGGAAATCATCCGGCTGACGTCATCGGTGGATGTAGAGTAAAGTCGATCGGATGAGGAAGTCATCCGGCTGACGTCACCGGTGGATGTAGGGTAAAGTCGATCGGATGAAGAAATCATCCGGCTAACGTCACCGGTAGATGAAGGATGTATTTTGTCGTTTTGTGACCGGATGATGTAGCCAAAACTTTGTCGTTTTGTGACCGGATGATGTAGCCAAAACTTTGTCGTTTTGTTATTAGGAAAAACCTTCTATTTTCTAAGCCAGTTCCTTCCGGTTGACTTCGTTCTCCGGATGACGTGTTTGACCTTCTTAAATTTTAAGTAATTTACGCTTAAACCTTTATCCCTTCTGGCTGAATTATTTTCTTAATATTTTATTCAATCATTCAAACACTGTTGCATAGTTTTGCTCAACTCTATTTTTGCTCGAAGATTTTTCCGCTGCCAGTCTTCATGTTTTATCAAACGTTAAAATTTGAATTCCGAAGAAAGTTTTAAATTCAGTCCAAGGTTTCTTAGTAATATCCGGGTTCATGAGTAACAAACCGGGTTCAGAAAACTCGGGGCCTTACACACTGTCAATTAAGACAATAACATATGCGCCTTTCATTTCCCCTAACAATTTCAAAGTTCTTAAGTTCCCTGGCATTAGGGATCTTGTAGCGACCCTAATACTGTACCCAATTTCCCGTACATATTTTTTTTTTATCCTTATACTTTAAATGAACTCTAGGCAGAATCGGAATTGCAATCTAACTTTTAAACAATTTAAAACAAAACACAATTTAATTAAATAAAACTTAAAACATTTAAAATAAAACTGAAACAATTTACATATAAAACAGAGGGGAGGGAGGAATCGTCAAAACTGCAGAAAGGAAAGAGGGCGATCGATCGCTGAGGCTAGCAGCGATCGATCGCTGAGGCTAGCAGCCACAGCAGCGATCGATCACTATCCTCAACAGCGATCGATCACTGCATTGGCAACAGGGAGGGGCGATCTGTCGCCCCTCACACCCGCGCCCGATCGCCTAACTCCACTTCTTCTTTCTCTATAATTCAACGTACAATGCTCTCTGGAATCTGAAATTCCAGAGAGCAAAACTAAACTTTTCACTAACCCTGCACATCACACCACTTCATAAATTATCATCCAACTAAACAGCTTAAACACACATCAACTTTCGTAAAAACGAACTGCGTGGATACGTTTAAAACTATGCTTTTCCTCCTGTTTTAAAATGTCCAAGCAGTTTATAAATCAGAATTTTAAAACGTTTAAAACATGTAAACATAAACCTATCAACTATAATTTCTCAAACATCCTAAAATGTTCTAATTGTACAATTACTTTATCTAATCTACCATCAGCCCAAAACTCCCCGATACCCTCAAAACACGTACATACTTCCCCACGGGTCAGGTCAAGCATCGACTGCGCAACACGCCACCGCAAGCCATCCTCGGTCAACTGGATCACTCCTCATGTGGAGGGATCTCATACTCATTTATGTCAAAGTCACCTACACCATACAGACACCTATAAGATAAAAATCTCAGCAAGCTCTAGTAAATGTAAATGCATGCTATGCATATGAGTTTAGAAATCGTGCAGCATTTTCTTTATCTTTACTCTGTGGGTGTCACCGAGATCTCAGCCCCCTAACCGGAGAGAGCACATCCAGCGGTCGGACTACTCTTTCCAGCTAGAGGAGGGAGTACATGCTTATAACACGTACAGCCGTGCTTGAGCCCTATCTCGCATGACCTATAACTGTATGAGTACGTGTTAGATGTGGTATTGTGATAAACCCGTACGGTGTAGGCCAATCGGCCAGAGAAAATCATGAGAACTTACCTCGTGTCTGTTGCAGCTCAAGTTCCATCCACGAGCGTCGTTTGTCTGAGGCAAAACACAATATTCGCCGTTAAAACTAATTTCAGCTACTAAACGTCCAAATTAACAAAAACCTTAACTAAAGAAATTTCATATAGTTTTAATCAAATTCATTGAGCTATTTCATAGAGCAATTACACGCTCGGCACCTCAAATCCCTAATTACGAGCTTTTCCTAAATCTCGAATTTTTACAAAATTTAACATTCGTCGTAAATCAATTAAGTTCATCCAATAACGTTCAATACGTTCACTATATCCTTAATTACGGCAAACCTATCGATTTCGAACCCTAAACCTCGATATTTACGATAACCTTAAACGAAAACCTATCTGTATAACTTTCTAAAAATCGGAAACTAACGCTCTAAAACTATAGATTCATACCTATAGCGTCGATTGGAGGAGAAAACGTGAAGAACGGAAGACGAACGGAGGAAAAACGGAGGTCGGAACAGTTGAATTGCCGCGGGGAAAACAGAGAATGCTCTCTGGAATCGCAGGTAGCCGAGAAGAAATGAGGAGAAAATGAAGTTTAGGTTATTTTATAATTGGATTTGGCAAATTACCAATTTGCCCTTACATTGTTTTTATATTAGTTTCGTCCTTTGTTTCGTTAATTGGCTAACTATTCGGTTTCTTCAAATCTCCTTATTTCACCAATAAATCCATCTTATTATTTGGGTTGTATTAAAACTGTTCGTTCGCAAATCAGATCTCATTTACTATTTTTACTAAAACGTCTTTTATATTACGAGAAATGTAATTACTCGAAATATAGCGTTATTACTCTGAAAATTCTCGTAAATTCCTTAAAATTCCTATTAATTGTTAGGATCGTAATAAAGCTCTCTTTTCGCAAAACGAATTTGATTTGACATATTTACAAAAATACCATCATATAATATAATATTAATATCCTGTAAAACCGGGTATTACATTCCATCTACCTTATTTAGAATTTTGTTCACAAAATTAAATCATATAAACAAGTAATGATACTTAGCCATCATATCCTGCTGTCGCTCCAAGGTAGCCTCTTCCACCTTGTGGTTCCGCCACAAAACTTTGACCAGCGGAATCTCCTTGTTGCGCAATACCTTGATGGAAGACTCCAAAATACGTACGGGCCTCTCCTCGTAAGTCAAGGTAGGCTGTACCTCGATCTCTCTAGCCTTCACGACATGTGATGGATCGTGCAAACACTTCCGAAGCATCGATACATGAAATACATCATGGATACCCTCCATAGAAGCCCGAAGCTCTAATCTGTACGTCATCTTCCCTATCCTCTTCAGAATAGGAAAGGGCCCCACATAACGAGGGTTTAACTTGCCCCTCCTTCCAAATCTCATAACGCCTTTGAACGGAGAAACTTTAAGGTAAACCTCGTCGCCTTCTTCGAACTCTAGCTCTCTCCGTCTCATGTCTGCATAGCTCTTCTGTCTGCTCTGAGCTACCTCAATACACTGTCGGATAATGGCAATCTTCCCTGCCGTTTGCTGTAGAATCTCTGAACCAACGATGCTGGCCTCGCCAACCTCGTCCCAATACAACGGAGACCTACACTTCCGACCATACAGCGCCTCATACGGAGCCATGACAATCGTAGCCTGGAAGCTATTATTGTACGAGAACGCAATCAGAGGCAAATAGCGGCTCCACGAGCCCTGAAACTCCAACACACAAGCTCTAAGCATATCCTCAAGAATCTGATTCGTCCTCTCTGTCTGACCATCAGTCTGAGGATGAAATGTCGTGCTGAAATTAAGCTGAGTCCCCATAGCTTTATGTAGGCTCTTCTAGAACTTCGACGTAAATCTCAGATCACGATATGAGACTATAGAAACTGGCACTCCATGTAGTCTAACAATCTCCTGCACGTAAAGCTCGGCGAGCCGATCCATAGAAGATGCCATCCTCACAAATAAGAAGTGGGCCGACTTTGTCAATCGGTCCACGATCACCCAAACACCATCATGGCCCTTCGTCGTCCTCGGGAGCCCCACAATAAAATCTATGGAGATCTGCTCCCACTTCCACACTGGAATCGGCAGTGGCAAAAATGTTCCGGCCGGTCTCTGGTGCTCTGCCTTTACCTGTCGACAAACCAAACAGATTTCAACGTACGTGGCGACCTCTCTCTTCATGTTCGGCCACAAGAAGTGTTGCTTTAAATCCCAGTACATCTTAGTACTTCTCGGGTGCACAGAATATGCCGAAGAATGTGCCTCAGCCAATATTTCCTTCTTCAGATCCTCGTCGTTAGGCACGTACCACCTATGCCTAAACTTTAGAACACCATCATCTGATAAGTGGAAATCCGACGAGTCACCTAATGTCATACTAGAATCGAAGCTCCTCACACTCCGTATCATTCTGCTGAGCTTCGCGTATTCTATCCAGAATAGTCGGCCTGAGAGAAATGTTGGTGAGCATAGTGGACAACTATGCCACTATCTCCACATTGAACCTCTCGATCTCATACCGCAGCGTAACTAACATCGCTGCTAGTAAAGGCTGACTCGTAGAAGGCACTCTACTCAAAGCATTAGCAACCTTGTTCGCCTTTCCTTGATGGTACTTGATATCAAAATCATAATCTTTGACGAACTCAAGCCACCTTCTCTGTCGCATATTCAGTTCCTTTTGCGTAAATAAATACTTCAGGCTCTTGTGGTCGAAAAATATCTCGCACTGCTGCCCATATAAATAATGTCTCCATATCTTCAGTGCGAAGATCACAGCCGCTAACCCAAGGTCGTGCGTAGGGTAATTCTGCTCGTACGGCTTCAGCTGCCGAGAAGCATAAGCAATAACTCTCCAACCGAGTCCAACTCCAGACGCATCACAATATATACTATACTTGTCACCTTCAACAGGTAGCGCCAATACTGGAGCGGTGGTCAATCTATGCTTTAACTCTATAAAACTATCGTCACAAGCAGCCGACCATATAAATCTCTCGTTCTTCCGAGTCAATCGTGAAGAGGAACTACAATCTTCGAAAATCTCTCTATAAACTTCCAATAATAACCGACTAATCCGAGAAATCCACGCACCTCTCGAACGTTCTTCGGCTGTGGCCAGTCTTTGACCACCTGAATTTTGCTTGGATCCACAGAAACTCCATCCTGCGAGATAATATGGCCAAGGAAGCTCACTCTGTCTAGCCAAAACTCGCACTTCGAAAACTTTGGATACAGCTGGCGTTGACTCAGAATCTGTAAAACAATCCTCAGATGGTCCTCGTGCTCTTCCTTTGTCTTGGAATAGACCAAAATATTGTCATGAAAACCACAACGAACTTGTCCAAATACTCCTTGAAGACAAGGTTCATCAAATCCATAAACGTTGCAGGGGCATTAGTAAGTCCAAAAGACATGACAAGGAACTCATAATGCCCATACCTTGTTCGGAATGCCATTTTCTGTATATCTTCCTTCCGGACCTTCAACTGATAGTAACCCGAGAGTAGGTCAATCCTGGAAAATACTCGGGCACCCTGTAGGTGGTCAAATAGGTCATCAATCCGGGGCAACGGCTATTTATTCTTCACCGTCAATTTGTTTAACTCTCTGTAATCGACGCACATTCTGAGGGTCCGTCTTTCTTCTTGAAAAACAGAACACACCCAGGGCGAAACGCTGGGTCCAATAAAATCCTTCTCTAACAACTTGTCAAGCTGAGTCTTCAGCTCTTTCAACTCGGCTGGTGCCAACCGATACGGGTTCTTAAACCTTGGCGCGACATTTGGATAAACATCAATAGTAAACTCAATCTCCCGGTCTGGCGGTAGTCCGGGAAGATCATCAAGCAATATCTCAGAGAACTCTCTGACTATAGGAATGTCGCTCGGCTTTACTCCGCTGAACAACTGAACATCAAATACTGAGGCCAAATAAATAGAGCACGCACCTTTAAACTGCTCGTTGACCTTCATGGAATAAGAAATAGGCGATCCACTCAATCGGTTCATCACCTGATAAGAAAACTCGACTTTACCCCGGGGGTCGAAAGGTCGCGATCCCGGATCGACAGTCGATGGTGGCGAAGTGCTGTGCAAGCCAGTCCATCCCTAAGATAAGATCATACCGCTCTATGCTCATAACTATCAAACGAGCATAAAGGGTAATATCCCCCACTGAGATGATGTTGCCCTGGAGAATACGTTCTGACTGCATAAGCTCTCCTGAAGGCAGCATCACTCTATACTCGACCCCAGCTAACTCAGACTCTAATCCCAATCTAGTCATGCATGCAGTCGATATGAAGGAGTGCATAGCTCCCGTATCCATCAAAGTAAAAACAGCGGTGCCCATAATCAGAATAGTACCTGCTATCACAGAAGGATGAGCCTCGTCGTCGACATCACCAGGCTCTATAAATGCGAAGATTCTCGGCATAATCCTCCTCTGATCACTGCCTGACTGATCTCGGCCGGGCTTCGGACAATCTCTGACGAAATGGCCCGCATCTCCACAACGATAGCACACACTCGTGCCAAATCTGCACTGGCCAGTGTGTTCCCTCTGGCATTTAGGACCAAGAGGTATCTGAGAAGCCCCCTGTATCTGTTTCTCCTTACCCTGATCATTACCTCCCTCAAGAGGTCTTTTCACACCCCTCTGTTGTTGTTGGGGCTGTGCCCTAGGTTGCCAACCTCGGTTCAGTGACTGGGGGCGTATCTCTCGGAAGAAGCCCTTAGATTGCTCCCTCGGTTTGACAGAATCTCTATCAACTGCCTCAATATCAAGCGCCCTGGCCACAATCTCGTCATATGATACATTCCGTACTCTAGATATAGTAAGATGCATCCGGAATTCCTGACTAAGTCCCTCTAAAATACGGCGTACCTTGTCCTCGTTAACGCTGACCTGACGTGGCGCGAATCGAGAAAGGGCTTCAAACTTCCTCACATATTCGGCAATAGAACTAACTTGCCGCAACTGCATAAATTCAACTATCTTCGCCTCCCGTACTGTGTGGCTGAAATACTTATCATAGAACAACTAGATATAGTAAGATGCATCCGGAATTCCTGACTAAGTCCCTCTAAAATACGGCGTACCTTGTCCTCGTTAACGCTGACCTGACGTGGCGCGAATCGAGAAAGGGCTTCAAACTTCCTCACATATTCGGCAATAGAACTAACCTGCCGCAACTGCATAAATTCAACTATCTTCGCCTCCCGTACTGTGTGGCTGAAATACTTATCATAGAACAACTCTCTGAATCTCTCCCATCCCATAATCGTCACATCGGTGGTCATCTTGATGGAATCCCACCAAAACCGAGCATCTAACGCTAGGTGGTAAGTCACCAACGCTACCTTCTCTCCGTCCTCAATGCTCGCATAGGCCAGCATGTGCTCTGGTGCGAATCCACTCCTCAGCTGAAGAGGGATCCGTAGACTGTCCGTTAAATATAGGGGGCTGGAGCTTCTGAAATCTCTCAATCCCACGGTTGCTCGATATAGCTGTCTCTCGAGCTCTGACGCCCTCTCGGTCTATCAGAGTGCCCAGCTGCTGAGACTGTCTCTCCATCTGCTGAGCCTGTCGCTCCATATGCTGAGACTGCTGGGCAATAAAATCTTTGAGGGTGTCTATCATATCATCTCGGTCGTCTCGGTCATTTCCTCGACGTATCATTTTTATAAATAATTCCTATAAAGTTCAAACAAATACTCTATAAAAAATGAAAATCAAATAAAGCTATAAACATACTTATAGTTGATGAAGAATGTCCGCGTAGTGGCTGTGCAGTCGAGTAGTCTACAAAACCGATTTTAAAACCCGGGGGCTTTGATACCATAAATTGTAGCGACCCTAATACTGTACCCAATTTCCCGTACATATTTTTTTTTATCCTTATACTTTAAATGAACTATAGGCGGAATCGGAATTGCAATCTAACTTTTAAACCATTTAAAACAAAACATAATTTAATTAAATAAAACTTACATTTAAAATAAAACTGAAACAATTTACAAATAAAACAAAGGGGAGGGTAGAATCGTCAAAACTGCAAAAAGGAAAGAGGGCGATCGATCGTTGAGGCTAGCAGTGATCAATCGCTGAGGCTATAAGCCACAGCAGCGATCGATCGCTATCCTCTACAGCGATCGATCGCTGCATTGGCAACAGGGAGGGGCGATCAGTCGCCCATTACACCTGCACCCGATTGCCTAACTCCACTTCTTCTTTCTCTATAATTCAACGTACAATGCTCTCTGGAATTCGAAATTCCAGAGAGCAAAACTAAACTTTTCACTAACCCTGCACATCACACCACTTCATAAATTATCATCCAACTAAACAGCTTAAACACACATCAACTTTCGTAAAAACGAACTGCGTGGATACTTTTAAAACTATGCTTTTCCTCCTATTTTAAAATGTCCAAGCAGTTTATAAATCAGATTTTTAAAACATTTAAAACATGTAAACATAAACCTATAAACTATCAGTTCTCAAACATCCTAAAATGTTCTAACTGTACAATTACTTTATCTTATCTACCATCAGCCCAAAACTCCCCGATACCCTCAAAACACGTACATACTTCCCCACGGGTTAGGTCAAGCATCGACTGCGCAACACACCACTGCAAGCCATCCTCCGTCAACTGGATCACTCCTCAGGTGGAGGGATCTCATCCTCACCTATGTCGAAATCACCTACACCATACAGACACCTATGAGATAAAAATCTCAGCAAGCTCTAGTAAATGTAAATGCATGCTATGCATATGAGTTCAGAAATCGTGCAACATTTTCTTTATCTTTACTCTGTGGGTGTCACCGAGATCTCAGCCCCCTAACCGGAGAGAGCACGTCTAGCGGTCAGACTACTCTTTCCAGCTAGAGGAGGGGGGTACACGCTTCTAACACGTACAGCCGTGCCTGAGCCCCATTTCGCATGACCTATAACTGTATGAGTATGTGTTAGATGTGGTATTGTAACAAACCCGTAATCGATCTCCACAATAGGTCGAGCCCCTCTCCAGGCCACATCGCCATTTTCTTTAAAACATCGTGTGGAAATTTATTTTCATGCTCTTTTAAAACACGTGATGCGTGAACAGTTCAATATGACAGAAAGTAAACATAAATGACTTGTAACGACCCCATTTTCCCAGCAAGATATTGTCCGCTCTGGGGATTGGGCCGTAGCCCAATATCCTCCCCTCACGACTTTGTTTGGCGAGAACTTCCCAGAAGGTCACCCAACCTGGAATTGCTCTCGCCGAAGCACTTTTAACTTCGGAGTTCTTATGGGATCCATTGTCAATTGTGCTCCAAAACGCGTCTTGCTATCTTGGGAGGGATCTCTTACATATGCTTCATTTCCATGTACTTCCCCAAGTGCTGTGGGATTGTGACGACCCCCTCTTTACGAACTGTCACCTTCCGGGTCACCCGCGCGGACGTACCGCCATCCGGGTTCCGGTTCGTGCAGCCATCGTACCATACTTACAGATCCGGGTCATCACAATCACCCCCCTCGGGGGCCCAACGTCCTCGTTGGCCACAATTCCGGTTGGGTACAGGCTCTGATACCATTTGTAACGACCCCATTTTCCAACAAGATATTGTCCGCTCTGGGGATTGGGCCGTAGCCCAATATCCTCCCCTCACGGCTTTGTTTGGCGAGAACTTCCCAGAAGGTCACCCAACCTGGAATTGCTCTCGCCGAAGCACTTTTAACTTCGGAGTTCTTATGGGATCCATTGTCAATTGTGCTCCAAAACGCGTCTTGCTATCTTGGGAGGGATCTCTTACATATGCTTCATTTCCATGTACTTCCCCAAGTGCTGTGGGATTGTGACGACCCCCTCTTTACGACCTGTCACCTTCCGGGTCACCCGCGCGGACGTACCGCCATCCGGGTTCCGGTTCGTGCAGCCATCGTACCATACTTACAGATCCGGGTCATCACAATCACCCCCCCTCGGGGGCCCAACGTCCTCGTTGGCCACAATTCCGGTTGGGTACAGGCTCTGATACCATTTGTAACGACCCCATTTTCCAACAAGATATTGTCCGCTCTGGGGATTGGGCCGTAGCCCAATATCCTCCCCTCACGGCTTTGTTTGGCGAGAACTTCCCAGAAGGTCACCCAACCTGGAATTGCTCTCGCCGAAGCACTTTTAACTTCGGAGTTCTTATGGGATCCATTGTCAATTGTGCTCCAAAACGCGTCTTGCTATCTTGGGAGGGATCTCTTACATATGCTTCATTTCCATGTACTTCCCCAAGTGCTGTGGGATTGTGACGACCCCCTCTTTACGACCTGTCACCTTCCGGGTCACCCGCGTGGACGTACCGCCATCCGGGTTCCGGTTCGTGCAGCCATCGTACCATACTTACAGATCCGGGTCATCACAATCACCCCCCCTCGGGGGCCCAACGTCCTCGTTGGCCACAATTCCGGTTGGGTACAGGCTCTGATACCATTTGTAACGACCCCATTTTCCAACAAGATATTGTCCGCTCTGGGGATTGGGCCGTAGCCCAATATCCTCCCCTCACGGCTTTGTTTGGCGAGAACTTCCCAGAAGGTCACCCAACCTGGAATTGCTCTCGCCGAAGCACTTTAACTTCGGAGTTCTTATGGGATCCATTGTCAATTGTGCTCCAAAACGCGTCTTGCTATCTTGGGAGGGATCTCTTACATATGCTTCATTTCCATGTACTTCCCCAAGCGCTGTGGGATTGTGACGACCCCCTCTTTACGACCTGTCACCTTCCGGGTCACCCGCGCGGACGTACCGCCATCCGGGTTCCGGTTCGTGCAGCCATCGTACCATACTTACAGATCCGGGTCATCACAATCACCCCCCCTCGGGGGCCCAACGTCCTCGTTGGCCACAATTCCGGTTGGGTACAGGCTCTGATACCATTTGTAACGACCCCATTTCCCAACAAGATATTGTCCGCTCTGGGGATTGGGCCGTAGCCCAATATCCTCCCCTCACGGCTTTGTTTAGCGAGAACTTCCCAGAAGGTCACCCAACCTGGAATTGCTCTCGCCGAAGCACTTTTAACTTCGGAGTTCTTATGGGATCCATTGTCAATTGTGCTCCAAAACGCGTCTTGCTATCTTGGGAGGGATCTCTTACATATGCTTCATTTCCATGTACTTCCCCAAGTGCTGTGGGATTGTGACGACCCCCTCTTTACGACCTGTCACCTTCCGGGTCACCCGCGCGGACGTACCGCCATCCGGGTTCCGGTTCGTGCAGCCATCGTACCATACTTACAGATCCGAGTCATCACAATCACCCCCCCTCGGGGGCCCAACGTCCTCGTTGGCCACAATTCCGGTTGGGTACAGGCTCTGATACCATTTGTAACGACCCCATTTCCCAACAAGATATTGTCCGCTCTGGGGATTGGGCCGTAGCCCAATATCCTCCCCTCACGGCTTTGTTTGGCGAGAACTTCCCAGAAGGTCACCCAACCTGGAATTGCTCTCGCCGAAGCACTTTTAACTTCGGAGTTCTTATGGGATCCGTTGTCAATTGTGCTCCAAAACGCGTCTTGCTATCTTGGGAGGGATCTCTTACATATGCTTCATTTCCATGTACTTCCCCAAGCGCTGTGAGATTGTGACGACCCCCTCTTTACGACCTGTCACCTTCCGGGTCACCCGCGCGGACGTACCGCCATCCGGGTTCCGGTTCGTGCAGCCATCGTACCATACTTACAGATCCGGGTCATCACAATCACCCCCCCTCGGGGGCCCAACGTCCTCGTTGGCCACAATTCCGGTTGGGTACAGGCTCTGATACCATTTGTAACGACCCCATTTCCCAGCAAGATATTGTCCGCTCTAGGGATTGGGCCGTAGCCCAATATCCTCCCCTCACGGCTTTGTTTGGCGAGAACTTCCCAGAAGGTCACCCAACCTGGAATTGCTCTCGCCGAAGCACTTTTAACTTCGGAGTTCTTATGGGATCCATTGTCAATTGTGCTCCAAAACGCGTCTTGCTATCTTGGGAGGGATCTCTTACATATGCTTCATTTCCATGTACTTCCCCAAGCGCTGTGGGATTGTGACGACCCCCTCTTTACGACCTGTCACCTTCCGGGTCACCCGCGCGGACGTACCGCCATCCGGGTTCCGGTTCGTGCAGCCATCGTACCATACTTACAGATCCGGGTCATCACAATCACCCCCCCTCGGGGGCCCAACGTCCTCGTTGGCCACAATTCCGGTTGGGTACAGGCTCTGATACCATTTGTAACGACCCCATTTCCCAGCAAGATATTGTCCGCTCTGGGGATTGGGCCGTAGCCCAATATCCTCCCCTCACGGCTTTGTTTGGCGAGAACTTCCCAGAAGGTCACCCAACCTGGAATTGCTCTCGCCGAAGCCCTCTTAACTTCGGAGTTCTTATGGGATCCGTTGTCAATTGTGCTCCAAAACGCGTCTTGCTATCTTGGGAGGGATCTCTTACATATGCTTCATTTCCATGTACTTCCCCAAGCGCTGTGGGATTGTGACGACCCCCTCTTTACGACCTGTCACCTTCCGGGTCACCCGCGCGGACGTACCGCCATCCGGGTTCCGGTTCGTGCAGCCATCGTACCATACTTACAGATCCGGGTCATCACAATTTGCCGTGAGGGGAGGATATTGGGCTACGGCCCAATCCCCAGAGCGGACAATATCTTGCTGGGAAATGGGGTCGTTACAAATGGTATCAGAGCCTGTACCCAACCGGATTGTGGCCAACGAGGACGTTGGGCCCCCGAGGGGGGGTGATTGTGATGACCCGGATCTGTAACTATGGTACGATGGCTGCACGAACCGGAACCCGGATGGCGGTATGTCCGCGCGGGTGACCCGGAAGGTGACAGGTCGTAAAGAGGGGGTCGTCACAATCCCACAGCGCTTGGGGAAGTACATGGAAATGAAGCATATGTAAGAGATCCCTCCCAAGATAGCAAGACGCGTTTTGGAGCACAATTGACAATGGATCCCATAAGAACTCCGAAGTTAAAAGTGCTTCGGCGAGAGCAATTCCAGGTTGGGTGACCTTCTGGGAAGTTCTCGCCAAACAAAGCCGTGAGGGGAGGATATTGGGCTACGGCCCAATCCCCAGAGCGGACAATATCTTGTTGGGAAATGGAGTCGTTACATGATTCCTACCATCGAGACGATAAAGCATTTAAAAGCATAACCTGTACAGAACTAATCCTAACTACCCGACCAAAATAATTTAAACATCCGCGTCACCAAAACTCCACGAGACGACTTCGACGTATGGTGTAGGCCAATCGGCCAGAAAAAATCACGAGAACTTACCTCGTGTCCGTTGCAGCTCAAGCGCCATCCACTAGCGTTGTTTGTCTGAGGCAAAACACAATATTCGCCGTTAAAACTAATTTCTGCTACTAAACGTCCAAATTAACAAAAACTTAACTAAAGAAATTTCCTATAGTTTTAATCAAATTCATTGTACTATTTCATAGAGCAATTACACGCTCAACACCTCAAATCCCTAATTACGAGCTTTTCCTAAATCTCGAATTTTTACAAAATTTAACATTCGTCGTAAATCAATTAAGTTCGTCCAATAACGTTCAATACGTTCACTATATCCTTAATTACGGCAAACCTATCGATTTCGAACCTTAAACCTCGATATTTACGATAACCCTAAACGAAAACCTAACTGTATAACTTTCTAAAAATCAAAAACTAACGCTCTAAAACTATTGATTCATACCTAGAGCGTCGATTGGAGGAGAAAACGTGAAAAACGGAAGACGAACGGAGGAAAAACGGAGGTCGAAAAAGTTGAATCGCCGCGGGGAAAATAGAGAATTCTCTCTAGAATCGCAGGCAGCCGAGAAGAAATGAGGAGAAAATGAAGTTTAGGTTATTTTATAATTGGATTTGGCAAATTACCAATTTGCCCTTACATTGTTTTTATATTAGTTTCGTCCTTTGTTTCGTTAATTGGCTAACTATTCGGTTTCTCCAAATCTCCTTATTTCACCAATAAATCCATCTTATTATTTGGGGTCTATTAAAACTGTCCGTTCGCAAATCAGACCTCGTTTACTATTTTTACTAAAACGTCTTTTATATTACGAGAAACATAATTACTCTAAATATAGCGTTATTACTCCAAAAATTCTCATAAATTTCTTAAAATTCCTATTAATCGTTAGGATCGTAATAAAGCTCTCTTTTTGCAAAACGGATTTGATTTGACATATTTACATAAATGCCATCATATAATATAATATTAATATCCCGTAAAACTGGGTATTACAGATCTTCTTGGTTACCTCGCCCTCTATCTCTTCAATTTAGTTGTTCCTCACTTATGTATCTTCAAAATCCTTACATATTAGCACTTGCAATTCTTGAAACTTACATCGATGTCCGATGCTAAATTTTTCGTTGCATCAGAAACACAACGCCTTGTCTCACTTAGCTTGTAATTTTGAATCTGTAAGCTTTCCAAATTGGACATTTGATTTTTGTGCCACTGTCTTTGCTAAATTCTTGCTATTTCCTTCAACCGTTCAAGTTGTGAAATATGGGTCGTACGCATGCTAGATATCATAACGAATGATCTTCTTGAATAATTGCGAACTGAACTTGTCGAGTAAGTTCATCAGGGCTCCTTGAACCCACTAAGATTTTTATTAGCCCTGAGGATGGTGATTTGTCTTTTATTCGTTGAGCTGTTTGCATGATCTGATTCAACCCATTAGGTCTTAAGACTAATAGTTCAGCTGTAATATCAATTTGTAACCCTTTAATAAATGAGCCTCCAGTATATGATCAAGAACATCTCGGAAGGGAGCAACCAATTTCTGAAACTGCAACCTATACTCTCAAACATATCTATCTTATCGAAGTGTCAGTAATTGCTCTGAGGCCTGTCCATCATACGAGGAGCGAAATTGATCTAACAGCCAATCCCTTATAATCTCCCAATTTTGAAATCGTTGTTGGCCATCATCCCATTGATATTGAGCAAGAGGTTCCTTGTAGAGGTGGACTATCACCACATCCACTGTTTCAACTTATGTCATACGATGTAGGGCAAAAAATTGCTTGACTTGAAAAACCAATCATCGGGATCTCCATTCTCAAACATGGGCATCTCCATATTTTTAAGCCTACTGTCTCCGGCCCACATACCCATTGGCTTATCCCTTCTTTGGCAAGAAAGATTTTCATCTTCTTTGGCACTGAAGTTTCCAAGCCTCCACTATCCTGCACTGGATTCGCCGACAGAAAAGTCGTCTGGCACCGTTGGACTCTAGTGGTGGTTCTAGATGCTGCATTGCTGGTCCACTCTTCATTTTCTAGACATTGGGTTCTGCCTTCAGGCACTTGGAAATAGTCGTCTCCCACGCGTCTCTCCTTGCTCGAGTGTTTCCACATTTTCAGCTCCACCATAAACTTCTGAATCGATGCTACATCATCCTTCAAGTTTTCTAATGACGCTACATCACCCTTTAGACTGCCCATGTCAGACTAAACTTCTTCAATGAACGAACCAATCATCCATCAAAATTCCTCTCGGATCTGGCCGTTTCTCTCATGCTCAAAACCTCCTTTCCATCTCCTCTTTTTCCCACCGTGGTGGTCTGATACGATTTTGTAATTTAACACACATAATACTTCCCAATAGCAGAAATTCTAATAAAGAAAAAGAAACACAAAACCAACAGACTTTTGAGAGGTCTTGTCCCATATCCTACACCTTAAAATAACCCAATTTCCTCTACCTTAAAATTCCCGTAAAATTTTTCTTTTCATAACACTCATAAAATTTTGACTTCTGACCCTCTAAATCGAAGTTTTGGAATGTTGAAATTGTTGAAAATCATTTGAATAAAACAATATATTAAACTGAGGGAAATCACAGTACAAAAGCCAAGAACAAAACTTTCCAAAGCAAGAAAACAAAAGGGGTGATCGATCGGCCATTTGACAGCCTATTGATCGGCCCTTAGACAGCCGATTGATTGCCCCTTTCTGGCGATCGATCAGCTGTCGCTCTTGAATTTCTTCCAGAGCGTAGCCTGTAAGAGCGGATCGATCACCCTTATAGGCGATCGATCGGCTAATTCTCTGGAAAAACTAGAGAGTTGCCATCCTTCTTGCCGATCGATCGCCCTCCCTGGCAATCGATTGGCAACCTCTCTAGATTTTGAAATCAAGAGAGCTTGCCTTCCCCTTTCTTTTCTTTGAACTCCCTGCACACACACACACACACTTCACATATTTTCTTCCATCTCATTTTCCTTTTCATCAAATTACAATAAAACACAATAACTCTTCTACCCTCATGCACTTCTCAATTTCATCAATCACCCAAAAACTACTCGAAACGTATTATAAAATGTAGCCAAATTTCATAAAAATAAACTTTGTGGATCTGTTTAAAAATTGAATATATCCCTACGAGTTTAAAATATCTAAAACAGAACAAAATGCTATCAATCATCAAAACACTATACATCATCAATCCAGTTGCCAAACACCCTAAAATGAGTTGTCTATACCATTCTAATGTCATCTAAGTCTAACGCACCCCAAAATACCTATACAACTTTCCCCTACTGGTCAAAGCAGCACCGACGACGCTAGCTCACTCCCACGAGCTTTCTCCATCAACACATGCGTTCATCAGGTGGAGGAACGTCATCCTCACCTTGTTCGATATCACCTACACCATAGAGACATTCTATGAGCTAAAGGCTCAGTAAATCTACGTAAATGAGAATGCGTGCAATGCATATACTATTTAGAAATCATGCAGTCTTTTATTCATTTAGTTACATAGCGGGATGTCACCGGGGGTTCTCTCTCAGTAGATGAAAACGACACATCCGACGATTGGATAGCCCCTTCCATCTACCTGGAGGAAAAACATGCTTCACCTATAGGACAACCATGTGTGAACCACCTCCCTGATGTGACCGTGCTTACATGCATTCTTATCTTTTTATTAGTCATTTCCTTTTCATGAAAACATATGCGGAATTCATTTTCATGCTCTTTCGAAACGATGATGCATGAGTGTAAGTGATGCAACAAACATATAATGAACACAAAATAGTAAATAACACTTACAACGAGCATTCTATAACCGCAAAAGCCCTAACTACCCATCCTATCTCCCCAAAACATCCAGATTCACCAAAACCTTGATCAACGACTACTCTTATGGTGTAGGCCAATCGGCCAAACGAGTCACGAAGACTTACCTTGTGTCCTTAGCATACTGAACTCCGTCCACGAGCGTTATTCACCTAAGGCAATTCATAATAATCATCATTAAAATCGGGCTTAACTGTTAAATTTCCAAAACTAACGAGACCCTTAACTAAAGAAAATTTTCTAAAACTCTAATTTAACTCATTGAGGCATTTTGTCGAGCAATTCATGCTCGACATTACTAAACCTCCATTACTGGAGTTTTCCAAAACCTCCAAAAAATCAAAAACCCTAATACTCATCAATAAATCGACTAACTAAGTCCAATAACCATAAATACATCCATTAGAGGAGTAATCACGATAAACCTATCGATTTCAAACCTTAATCTATGTTTTTAACAAAACCCTAACTAAAGCATCAACCGTTTCCTAGCCCTAAACTGGAAACTAAATCATCCAAACGCTAGAAGCTTACCTAGAATGCTGATCGGAGAAGAAAACGTGAAGAGTCGAGTCGCCGGAAAGGAGGCGTTGGTCGCCTGAAGAGAGAACGCGCTAGGGAGAGGAGAAAATCGCCTGGAAGGTGATTTTTAGGGGAGAAATCGTGAAGTGTTGAGGGAGGGGGGTGCTTTTTGGTTTTTAATAAAATTTAACCTATCAAATGACCATTTTGCCCTTTAGTAAATTTTCTAACAATCCTCTTCTGATTTCGTTAATTGATTCATCGATCCCGTTTCTCCAAATTTCCATATTTCACTAATAATTCTAATTTATTGCTAGGGCTTTATTAAAACTTTCACTCGTAAAACGAGCTAAATTCACTACATTTACGAAATTGCCATTATATAGCGAAAGTTCTAAAATCCCGTCAAATCGGGTGTTACATTCCATCTACCTTAATTAAATTTTTGTCCTCAAAATTTGATTATACAAATAGTTTAGGATACTTGGGCATCATATCGTGCTGCCTCTCCTAAGTAGCTTCCTCCACGTCATGGTTCCGCCACAGGACTTTTACCAGCAGAATTTCTTTATTGCGCAACACTTTGATAGAGGACTCTAGGATCCGCACTGGCTTCTCCACATATGTCAGCGTTGGTTGTACCTCAATCTCCCTAACTTCCACGAGACAAGATGGGCTACGCAAGCACTTTCTGAGCATAGATACGTGAAACAAGTTGTGGATGCCTTCCATTGATGCTAGAAGCTATAACCGATACGTCATTTTTCCAATCCTCTTCAAAATAGGGAATGGCCCCACATATCGAGGACTTAACTTACCTTTTCTCCTGAATCACATAAATCCCTTAAACGAAGAAATTTTTAAATACACCTCGTCACCCTCACTGAACTCCAATTCCCTCCATTTAGTGTCAACATAACTTTTCTAGTGGCTCTGTGCTACCTAAATGCGCTGCCTAATAACGGCTATCTTCTCCGCCGTTTGCTGTAAAATATCTGGGCCAATTATGCTAACCTCGCCAACCTCGTCCCAATATAGCGGAGACCTATATTTTCGTCCATACAGTGCTTCATACGGAGCCATGCCGATTGTAGCCTTGAAGCTATTGTTGTATGAGAATTCAATTAGTGGCAAATACCTGCTCCACGATCCTTGGAATTTCAACACACACTCTCTAAGCATATCCTCTAAAATTTGATTTGTCCTTTCTGTCTGTCCGTTTGTTTGAGGTTGAAACGCCGTGCTGAAATTTAGCTGAGTTCCTATAGTCTTATGCAGACTCTTCCAGAATTTTGAAGTAAACCTGACATCTCTATCGAATACAATCAAAACGGGCACCCCGTGCAGTTTAACAATCTCTTGCACGTAAAGCTCGGCAAGATGATCCATTGAATACGTCATGTTGACTGGTAGAAAATGGGCCGACCTTGTCAAACGGTCCACTATCACAAAGATGCTATCGTGCCCTTTCGTCGTTCTCAGGAGTCCAATAATGAAGTCCATAGAGATCTGCTCCCATTTCCATTCTGGGATCGACAAGGGTTGTAAGGTTCCTACCGGCCTTTGATGCTCTGCCTTAACCTGTTGACAAACCAAATAGGTTTCTACATATTTGGCGACCTCTCTTTTGATATTCGGCCACTAGAAGTGTTGCTTTAAATCTCTATACATTTTTGTGCTTCCTGGGTGCACGGAGTATGTCGAGGAGTGTGCCTTAGTCAAAATCTCTCTCTTCAACTCCTCATCATTAGGCATGTACTACCTATGTCTGAATCTCAATACGCCATCATCCGACAGGCTAAAATCGGATGAGTCCTCATATGTCATGCTCAACCGATATCTCTCGCACTCCAAGTCTTTCTGTTGAGCTCCTCGGATTTTGTCTATTATTGTCAGCCTTAGTGAAATGTTCGCAAGCAAATTGGACAACTCGGTAACAATCTCCACATTAAATCTCACAATCTCCGTTTTCAACATTACCGACATTGATGCAAGCGAAGGCTGACTTGTCGTGGGCATTCTGCTTAAGGCATCGGCGACCTTATTCGCCTTTCCTGGATGGTATTTAATTTTGAAGTTGTAGTCTTTGATGAACTCCAACCACCTTCTTTGCCACATGTTCGATTCCTTCTGCGTAAATAGATACTTTAAGCTCCTGTTGTAACACCCGACAACTTCAACCAGATGACTTCCTAACTGTATTAACGGTCATGATTATTCAATCTTCACAATTTAGAATTTTATGCCAAGCTTAATTAATTACATGTGGATTTAAACTAGGTTGAGTGGCAAAGTTGTAATAATGGAGATTGAGACTAGTATTTAAAGAAAATGGAAAGGATTCAAACCCCAATTAAACCTCACTGTAGCAGTCATTACTCTCGGCGATTTTCTCTCCCGAGCTCTCGCTCTCTGTCAACTAGAAATCCCTCCTTCGACGATCGGTTTCCTTGATTACCTCTCGACTACTTTGTGCTCGAGGTACGAGTTTGGCAATGTAGCTATCTGTTAGTTGTTAAGCTCTGTTCTCAGCTATGTGTTGAAGTTTTGGATTCTTCAATGGCCGAGTAATAATAAGGACATTTTAAAACCCGAGATTAGTAATGTCATTCCGAATCGATTCTGGACACTTAAAATAACCAATCCTGATTAATCGAAGTTGAATCTAGCTGTTATGGTTTTAGATTTCAGACTGTGCACAGAGAAATTAGACTAAGGGATTCGGAAACGACTTAAGCTATTAGACTCTAGGGTGGCTAGTGATTAGAACTATTAGGATTTTGTTTTAACTACTGCAATGTAAATGTTTTAGGTGAAGAAGTCTGAAGAAAAGGAGCTCAAGTTGCTAAGGAAACCAGGTAAGTGAATGTGTAGGATTCCCGGCCAATAGGGCCCTACATCACAAGGATGCTAGGTAGAAACTGATACGATAATTAGAAGTTATTTAAGCTACTGCCTGTCACTTATGTTGATGTTTGACTAATGATATGATTTCACAACGGATGAATGCACTATTCTATAGTTTGATGAATTAAGAGTTCCCATGTTCATGCATCATGAATGTTTTTATGCATATGAAAATGTTTTTAAGAGCATGTTTTCCTCATGACCAAGATAATAATGTAAAACTTATGCAACATGAATTAAGTGAGGGTTTGGGGCGGTTTGACGTATGTCACTGTCCAAAAGGAAGGACCATGATTACGACCCGCAAGGGACTATGTACACTCTCACTGTCAACCCCCTTTACCGGCACAAATCCTCTCTTAATCCACACAACATGAACGAGGAATATGATTGAAGAATATGAATGATGAATAACAATGATGAGCATGAATGATGATTATGAACGATGAATACGAATGATGAATAAGAATGGAGATTTTGTATATGAATACGAACAAGAAAAGATTCATGAGCATTTGTTTCTCAAAATGAGCATTCATGCATACTTGTTAGTATTGCATTCCTTACTAAGCATTAGGCTTATAGTTTAAACCTTATGATGTAGGTGAAGATTTAGCAGGTGAGGATTCCAAATTCTGTGATGATGTCTAAGGCCGGTTGCAGGATGGTGCTCAGGGTGGAAGTCTGTGGCTGGCAGGCGAATATGACCCGTAGTTAAGCTCATAAAGTGTCATTAAGGTTTATGATAAATTGATGTTCAAGTAAAATTAAATTTTCCTTTGAATACTGGATTTTATGATTGTCTGGTTTAATTACTGAGTTTGTGAATGTCTATAAGGATATAGAACGTGTTATCTAACTAAGTCTTCCGCCATAAGAATTCTGGATGAGTTTCTGTCTTTCATCTATAAGAGTGATGAGTCATCGAAATTTTGAGTCTGTGTATATTTGTGTTCCCCGATAGATGTCAAGCTATCGGAATATGTTAAGTGTTGCGTCCACCGGCAGATGAATTGTATTTAGGTTATCGGATGATGTAAATGTTTTTTCGTCGTCCAGTGACCGGTAGATGTAGTGTGTTTAAGCTATCGGATGATGAGAGTGCTATTTTGTCATCTAGTGACCGGCAGATGAAGTGTACTTAGGTTACCGGATGATGTAAATGTTATTTCGTCGTCCAGTGACCAGTAGATGTAGTGTGTTTAAGCTATCGCATGATGAGAGTGCTATTTTGTCATCTAGTGACCGGCAGATGAAGTGTACTTAGGTTTTCGGATGATGTAAATGTTATTTCATCGTCCAGTGACCGGTAGATGTAGAGTGTTTAAGCTATCGGAAGATGTAAGTATAGTTTTGTCGTCTAGTTACCGGATGATGTGAGCAATTCCTTGTCGTTTAGTGCGTAACGTTTTAACTGGTCAAGCGAGGCGCACATGACCACCGGTCGATGTAGCTTAAAGTTGTGGACATCTGGCGATAGATGTTCGAGACCGAGTGACGTCTTTTGGACACGTGTAAGGTCCGTGATCACCGGTAGATGCCTTTCACTAGATAGGGTGAGATGTGTTGCATGGTAGGCACGTGACCGTCAGTTGATGTGAGTTTTCTTTCCATCGGTAGATGCAGTTCAGGAGATATCTTCTTAAAAAAAAAATAATAACATGAATAATGAACAAAGTATAGAAAGTAAGACCAAGATGATTTAGAGGTTAAATTATGAATTAGGTGGCGACTCCAATTGGGGTCGTTACACCTGTGGTATGAATACACTTCGCATTGTTGCCCGTACAAATAGTGTCTCCAAATTTTTAATGCAAAGACGACAGCTGTAAGCTCTAGGTCATGCGTCAGACAATTCTGCTTATACGGCTTCAATTGCCGAGAAGCATATGTGATAACCCATCCTTCTTGCATAAGTACGCACCCTAGCCCAACCTTAGATGCATCGCAGTATAAGCTAAACTTGTCGCCCTCAACTGGTAGTGTCAAAATTGGAGCCGTTGTTGTAGCGACCCTAACACTGTACCCTTAATTTCCCGTATTAATTTTTTTTATCCTTAAATACTTTGTGACATTTGTGCGGAATTTAAATTGTAGACTAAATTGTTAAAACCATTCGAAATTATTCTTAAAACCACTTAAACAACACTTAAAACAATCGAAATAAAACTTAAGACAATTAATTAAAACAATTAAAACTAATAAGCCAATCAATACACTACTATTTCCCTAAAAATCCAAAGTTCCTTTGCTGTTTTTCCTTGGTTCCTTGAACCAAGAGGAGTTGGCCTCCATTGCTAGCCTAGTTTGGGTTGCTTGGTTAGCTCTTATTCTTTCCCTCACCTTCTCCATTGGGAGTTGGAACGAGGACAAAAATCCCCAGCCTACGGTGGTCGTTTTCTTCCCAGGAAACGTTTATCCGAGAGCTTAAACCGTGAAATCGCTCTACGGATCCGCCAAGGGAATTTCTTTTATTTTCTTGTTATCACTTTGCACACAACCTTCACCTTTACTTTCGGTTTCACCTTCACTCACCTTCACTTTTATTGTCATTTTTATTTTATTGTCATTTTTCTTTTCTTTTGCATTGCATTTTCATTTCATCCATAAACTCTCTTCTTCATCTCTTTCTCTTATTTTCTTTATATCTAACACTCTCATTTCCCCATGTCATATTCGGTCATAGCATCTTAATCCATTGTTTATTTTTTTGCATTTTATTTTTGCTTTTTCTTCCTTTATTTTCTGTTTAGAGCATCACTTGCACCCGAGCTCATTTCCTCATCTTTTGTGGGTTTAAACACAGATCCTTTTCCTAGGAATCCCATGTGCCTTAAATGCCAGAAGGAACATTATAGCGATTGCCGGATGGGTACTGATAGATGCTATCGATGTGGTGGGGTTGGCCACTATGTCAAGGATTGCCCACTTTCAAACCGAAACCAATCAAGTGGGGACCAAAAGAGAGTGGCCCCGAGAATATTTGCCTTTATCGAACCTGGCGATGTTGATGACAAGGCCCAGCCCTCCATTATTGCAGGTACTATCATAGTCACTGGTATGGCAGTATTTTCGTTGATAGACACGGGAGCAACGAACTCGTTTATTTCCACTGCTGGTGTAGCTAGATTGAAGTTACTGCTTTTATTAGCAGAGTGTGAATATAGAGTTATGCTGCGTTCGGGAGAGTATATGCAGTCGGATCATATTTTCCAAGGCAATGTCGTCTTAGTTGGGAATAATACCTTTTATGCCCATCTGATAGTTATGGGCATAGAGTGGTATGATCTTATTTTGGGGATGGATTGGCTGTGTCGCCACTTCGCCACTATCGACTGCAGATCCAGGTGGTGACTTTCCGCCCCCCGAACAAAGAGAAGTTTACCTTCCAGGCAATGAATATGTTAAGTGGGCTGCCAACTTCCTATTCTATGAAGGTCAGAGAGCAGTTTAAAGATAGATGCTCAGTTTACTTAACTACGGTGGTTGATACTCAATTTCTCAATGAGGTAAAGCCAAGTGACCTCCCAATAGTTAGAGAATTTACAGAGATCTTTCTCAATGATCTTTCGGGATTGCCGCCGGACAGAGAGATAGAGTTTGTGATCGATATTTATTCAGGTTCTGAACTTGTATCTAAGAATCTGTATAGATTGGCACCTGCCAATATGAAAGAGTTAAAATCTCAGCTAGAAGAGTTGTTGGTAAGGGATTCATCCCACCTAGCTTTTCTCCGTGGGGTGCACCAGTTCTGTTCGTTAAGAAGAAAGACATAACTCTTCGGATGTGTATTGATTACAGAGAGTTGAACAAGTTGATAATGAAGAATAAGTATCCATTGCCACGTATAGATGACTTGTTTGACCAACTGCAAGGCGCCCAAGTATTCTCAAGGATCGATTTATGCTCGGGTTATCATCAGTTGAGAGTTCGAAGAGAAGATGTACAAAAGACAGCCTTTCGTACGAGGTATGGGCACTACGAGTTTCTAGTAATGTCTTTTGGACTTACCGATGCCCCCGCAGCTTCTATGGATTTAATGAATCACGTCTTTAAGGAGTATTTAGACAAGTTTGTTGTCATTTTCATTGATGACATCTTGGTCTATTCAAAGACAAAAGAGGAACATGATCAGCAACTGCGAATTGTTTTGAGGATTTTGAAACAACACCAGCTATACCCAAAGTTTTCTAAGTGAATTTTGGCTGGACTGCATAAATTTTCTCAGCCATATTATATCTAAGGGATTTCTATGGACTTGACCAAGATATAGGTTGTCAAAGATTGGCCGCAGCTTAAGAATGTGCTGGAGATACGTGGATTTCTTAGATTGGCCGGGTATTATAAAAAATTCATTGAGGGATTTTCAAAAATTGCAGTCCCTCTCTCAGGATTAACAAGGAAGAATGAGAAATTCGTGTGGTTGGCTGCATGTGATAAGAGCTTTCAGGAGCTAAAGCAGAAGTTAACTACGGCTCAAGTTTTAACATTGTCAGTTGAAGACGACAAGTTCAGCATATATTGTGACGCGTCTACGATTGGTCTTGGATGCGTACTTTTGCAGGAGGGACAGTTATCGCATATGCCTCTCTATAGTTAAAGCCGTATGAACAAAATTATCCGACGCACGATCTGGAACTAGCAGCCGTTGTCTTTGCGTTTGAAATTTGGAGACACTATCTGTATGGGCAAGAATGTGAGGTGTTCTCTGATCACAGGAGCTTGAAGTATCTGTTTACACAGAAGAAGCAAAATATACGACAACGAAGGTGGTTGGAGTTTGTGAAGGACTACGAGTTTGAAATTAAATACCACCCAGGAAAGGTAAATAAAGTCGAAGATGCCTTGAGCAGAATGCCTTGAGAAGAATGCCTACTACGAGTCAGCCTTCGCTTGATACAATGTCAGTAACATTAAAGTCTGAGATTGAGAAGTTTGATGTGGAGATTGTGGCTGAGTTATCTACTATGCTCACAAACATTTCACTAAGGCCGATAATATTGGACAAAATACGAGAAGCTCAACTGAAAGACTTGGAGTGTGAGAGATACCGATTGAGCATGACATCCGAGGACTCGTCTGATTTCAACCTGTCGGATGGTGACATATTAAAGTTTAGGCATAGATGGTACGTGCTTAATGACGAGGAGCTAAAGAAGGAAATTTTGACCGAGGCACACTACTCGACGTATTCCGTGCACCCGGGAAGTACCAAAATGTTTCGAGACTTAAAACAGCATTTTTGGTGGCCTAACATGAAAAGAGAGGTTGCCAAGTACGTAGAAACCTGTTTGGTTTGTCAACAGGTTAAGGCAGAACATTAAAGGCTGGGAGGAACTTTGCAACGCCTGTCGATCCTGAAGTGAAAATTGGAGCAGATTTCTATGGACATTATTGTTGGACTGCACAGAAACACAAGGGGACACAATGGGATCTAGGTGATAATGGATCGTTTGACAAAGTCGGCCCACTTTCTACCAGTTAGGGCAACGTTTTCCATGGATCAGATCGCTGAACTTTATGTGCAGGAGATTGTCAGGCTACACGGAGTGCTCGTTTCGATAGTCTCAGACCGAGATTTGAGATTTACTTCGAGATTTTGGAAAAGTCTGCACAAAGCCATGGGAACTCAGCTAAATTTCAACACGGTGTTTCATCCTCAAACGGATGGACAAACATAAAGGACAAATCAAATTCTGGAGGATATGCTTAGAGCATGTGTGTTGGAATTTCAAGGATCGTGGAGCAGGTATTTGCCACTGATCGAGTTCTCATACAATAATAGCTTCTAAGCTACCATCGGCATGGCTTCGTATGAAGTACTGTATGGACAAAAAAGTAGGTCTTCACTGTATTAGGATGAGGTTGACGAGGCTAGGGTTATTGGCCCCGATATTTTACAGCAAACGGCAGAGAAGATCGTCGTTATCAGACAATGTAATGATATAGTGCAGAGCCGTTAGAAAAGCTATGCTGATAATAGACGGAGAGAGCTGGAGTTCAATGAAGGTGGCGAGGTGTATTTAAAGATTTCTCTATTCAAAGGTGTTATGTGATTTGGGAGAAGAGGCAAGTTAAGTCCTCAATATGTGGGGCCCTTCCCTGTTTTGAAGAGAATTGGAAAAATGGCGTATCGATTACAGCTTCTGGCGTCAATGGAGGGAAACGACAACGTATTTCACATATCCATGCTTAGGAAGTACGTGCGTGACCCGTCTCATGTCGTGGAAGCAAGAGAGATTGAAGTGCAACCAACGCTGACTTACGCGTAGAAGCCAGTACGAATTTTGGAATCCTCTATCAAAGTGTTACGCAATAAAGAAATTCCGCTAGTCAAAGTTTTGTAACGGAACCACGACGTAGAGGAAGCCACCTGGGAAACACAACATGCTATGATGGCTAAGTATCCAGAATTATTTGTGTAATCAAATTTTAAGGATAAAATTTTATTTAAGGTCGATGAAATGTAACACCCGATTTTACGGGAATTTAGAATTTCCGCTATGAATGGCATTTTTGTAAATATTGAGAATTTAACCCGTTTTGTGAGCGGGAAGTATTATTAGAACTATATGAGTGAATTGGAATATATGGAGGAATAAGGGAATTTTAGGAGATATAATGCCGATTTTACGAGTGTTAGATATTTCCCGTAATATATGGGCGTTTTTGTAAATATAGTAAACTAAGTCCGTTTTGTGAACTGAAAATTTCATTAGTGCCGCAGTAAACTATTGGAATTTATGGCGAAATAAGAAAATTTAGAGAAAACGAATTAATAGTTAAATAACGAAACAAATAGAAAATCAAAAGGAGGGGCATAATGGTCATTTGACAAGTCAATTTTAGTTAAAATATCACATATCCCTCCATCATTCAACACTTAACGTTTTTCTTTCCTCAAACCTCCAGGCGACGATTTCTTCCTCCCCCCTCACGCGTTCTCTCCTCCATCGACCAACGCTCCTCCTCCGGCAATCGGTTCTTCACGTTTTCTTCCCCAATCAACGTCTTAGGTAAGGTTCTATGCTTTTGGAGGGTCGGTTGTCAATTTCTAGAGTTTAAACGGTTAGTGTTTCGTTAGGGTTTTCGTCAAAATAGTCGGGTTAAGTTAGAAACGGTTAGGAATTACCGTATTTATGATTATTGGACGTAGTTAAGTGATTTATTAGTGATTGTTGGAGTTTTGGAGGTTTGAAGCTTGAGAAAACTCCATTAATTAAGGTGTTAGTAATATGGAGCGTAAATTGCTTGATAAAATGCCCCAGAGAAGTAAATTAGAATTTTAGGAAATTTCCTTTAGCTAGGAGTTTTGTTAGTTTTCAAAGTTTGATTATTTAGGCCATGTTTTAATAAAGAATGTTGTGGATTGGCTTAGGTGAACAAGGCTCACGGACAGTGCTAGGTGTGCTAACGGTATTCAAAAAGTAGATGGGACAGATTTTACATTTTGGAGAATGCAAATTGAAGATTACTTGTACGGAAAGAAACTTCATCTTGCTTTGAGTGCTAAACCAGAGAAGATGGAAGTCGGTGATTGGAATCTCCTTGACAGACAAGTTTTAGGAGTCGTCTGATTGACGCTATCCAAAAGCGTTGCTCACAACGTGGCAAAGGAGAAGACCACCGCGAGTTTGATGAAGGCTCTATCTAATATGTACAAGAAACCCTCTGTGAACAATAAGGTATTTCTTATGAAGAAGCTTTTTAATCTGAAAATGGGTGATGGTACTTCTATCGCAGCACATCTAAATGACTTCAATACTATTGTAAATCAATTGTTATCTATGGAAATTGATTTCGGGGATGAGGTTCGTGCCCTAATTTTGTTGGCGTTTCTACCGAATAGTTGAGAGCTTATGAGGGCAGTAGTAAGTAATTCGGTCGGAAGTGCAAAATTGATATTCACTGATGTGAGGGATCGTATTCTGTCGATGAAGTTCATAAGATTGATTCTAGTGAAACATCGAAAGACTCAGCTCTTAATGTTGAAAACAGAGGAAGAAATAATGACAGAATCTCCAACCGGGGTATGGGCAGATCTAGATCCAAGTCGAAAAATGGAAGGTGTCAGTCTAAGTCTGTAGCAACTGGTAATGTCGACCTTAATTAATAACCTCTTTTAGTAACCTTTATTCCTTGTGAAATTAAGTGTCTATGATTGGTTGTTTAAATAGGTTAAGCCTTGGCTGCTATGGGCAAAGATGTAATTTGCAATAATTAGTGTAATAAAAGGGGTCAGCTAAGGGTTTTAGTAGCCACTGTTTTATAACCTTTTTCCGCATTCAGCAGCTCAACAGACTCCCTCTCGGCGATTTTCCTGCCAAATTCTTCATCTATCTAGGTGAGTTTTCCCTCAGTTTCTTTCTTGCTGATGAATCATAATGAAAGCATAATATACATTAGAAGATCTGTTTGCAGTAGAATGAGTGTATCGAGAATGCTGTATGTGCGAGCTAGTACGGGTTTTATGGTGAATCGGGAATGCACGATAGGACTGAGCTCTCAAACTAGTTTCCTTAGATTTCTGAATAGCAGAAATGAAATTTAGAGAAGATCTAATTAACACCCTGTCTATGGTTTTAGGTTTGAGTAGCTCTCGAGGTAGCCTTTTTCCAACAATCTCCAGGAGACCAGGTAAGTAAAGTATGCTTGTGCCTTTGGGCCTACATCACAAAACAGTAGGGTGTGCATGTTTGAATGTGTTTGTATGTCATGCATCATATTTTGAAACTATGCGAAAATGAATTTACATGAAATGGAATGGTAAGGAATGAACAGACTGTAACAGTTGTTAAGAGAACTAATCTGTCCCTTAATCAAAAGAGAGGATGTATGACCTTGGGGAAAGTGATCCAAATCTCAATTTCACAGGAGGATCTGAACAGTTATTAAGGGAACTAATCCGCCCTTAATTAAGAGAGAGGATGTATGACTTTGGGAGAAGTGATCCAACTCCGAATTTCACAGGGGGATCAGATAAAAAACGAATGCATATGCAACTGAGATGAGAAAGTAGAAACTGCATGTTTAGGAATTTATGTTTCAGCATTTCATTTCATTACTGCTTTACTTACTTAGCATTAGGCTAATAGATGAGTTTTGTGATATAGGTGAAGAAGTGACAGCATGTGTGTTCTCTGAGTTTGCTGAGAACTAGGCAAGTTGGAGGGGTGCATTCATGCACCGATCTGGCAACTGATGAAAAGGTTTAGTGAACCTTGATTCAATTTAAACATGTTGAGAGTTTTAGTGATAACAGTAGTTTTGATGCTCTGAATACGATTGAGACTTTTTCTGATAATGATACTCTGTTAATTTTAATAGTGGTTTTTACCAAATTTTGGAGTAGTACACGGATTTAAGTAGTTTTGAACGGTTTTAGAAAAATGCTCAAGTTCTTTTGGTAGTGAGAGTTTTCTTTGTTTATAGTGAAATTGTTGTTATGCTGTTTTCGCTGAGTGTTTTGATCTATCGATAGATGATGTCTGTCGTTAGAAGTCGAGAGTTTTGTCTATCGGTGCATTTAGTCTATCGGTAGAAGTCGAGAGTTTTGTCTATCGGTGGATGTAGTCCATCAGTGAATGTGAGTATTAGAATTTGTCGTTTTGTGATCAGGTGATGTCGAATATTATATCTATCGGAAGATGTAGAAGGAAATTTTTCGTTTTGTAATCGGAAGATGTCACGACCCTAATACTGTACCCTTATTTTACCGTACAAATTTTTCATTTTCCTTTATCCTTAGCATTTATGCGGAAAACAATTTGAAAACAATTTAAAATCAATTGAATAAAACCTTTAAAAACAAATACAAAACAATTACTTAAACAAACACGTTTTCAAGAAAATAAACTGCGTGGTTCCGTTTAAAAGTTTAACATATCCTCCTGTTTCAAAATCACCAAAACAGTTTATAACAACAGGTTTCCAAAACGTTCAGAACATTAAAATATCAACCTATCAACTACCAGAATCAAACACCCTAAAATGTTTCTATACAACCATCAATAATTATAACCTATCATCTGTCAGAACCAAACATCCTATAATGTATATACAGCCATCAGCCCAAAACATCCAAAATCTGTCAAAATCTATACATCATTCATCCTGACAATTCCCAAAACTATCAAAATACCTAACCATGAGTCCCACGGGTCAAATACGCCTCGACTGCGCCAACACACCCCCGCGTCCATCCGTCGTCAACTGTATCATGTCTCAGGAGGAGGAATCTCATCCTCACCTGGTTCTTCGATAACTAGATCACCTACACCGTACATAAACACACTATGAGATAAAAATCTCAGCAAGCTCTACGTAAATGAAAATGCGTGCTATGCATATGCTGTTCATAAACCATACTATCGTTTTACTTTTTCGTTAACCTTTCGTTCACCTTTTCGTTTACCTTTCTGTTAACCTTTTCGTTTACCTTTTCGTTATCCTTTTCGTTATCCTTTTCGTTAACCTTTTCATTTACCTTTTCGTTTACCTTTTCGTTTACCTTTTCGTTTACCTTTTCGTTAACCTTTTCGTTAACCTTTTCGTTTACCTTTTCGTTATCCTTTTCGTTATCCTTTTCGTTAACCTTTTCGTTAAACTTTTCAATTACCTTTTCTTTAACCTTTTCGTTTATCTTTTCGTTTACCTTTTCGTTATCCTTTTCGTTAGCCTTTTCGTTAACCTTTTCGTTCACCTTTTCGTTTACCTTTTCGTTTACCTTTTCGTTTACCTTTTCGTTATCCTTTTCGTTAGCCTTTTCGTTAACCTTTTCATTTACTTTTTCATTTCTCTTTTCGTTAATCATGATGCATGAACAATTCATATCTTAAAGTAAACAAGCAATACTGTATACCATCAAAGACTGTAAAACATAATCTATAAAACAAATAAACCTAGCTACCAAACCAAAGCAATATAAAACAAGTGCGTCTCCAAAATTCCTCGACACGACATTCGACGTACGGTGTAGGCCAATCGGCCAGAGAAGATCACGAGAACTTACCTCGTGTCCGTTGCAGCTCAAACTCCGTCCACGAGCACTGTTCACCTAAACAA
This sequence comes from Begonia masoniana, assembly GCA_022432975.1. Taxonomy (NCBI): domain Eukaryota; kingdom Viridiplantae; phylum Streptophyta; class Magnoliopsida; order Cucurbitales; family Begoniaceae; genus Begonia; species Begonia masoniana. Next base: position 25,418,018 of record CM039514.1, read on the forward strand.
TTTACAACGTTTTTCGTTAAAACGAGTTTAAACTTCTAAACGTCCAAATTGAACAAAAACCTTAACTAAGGAATTTTCCTAAAATATTAACCTAACTAATCGAAGTATTTAAACAACGATTTACGCTCGATAGTTTAAAATCACAATAAACGAGTTTTCCTAAAAAACCCGAAAATTCACAAATTTAACATTTCTCGCAATTCACTCTAACTCCGTCCAATAACGTTTAATACATCCTTTATATCGATAATTACTATAAACCTATCAATTTCGGACCCTAATTTGGGTTCGGTAAAAACCGACCCGAAACTTCGAACGCGCGTAACTTTCGCGTCGGTTATCGGAATCGAACGATTCTAGCGGCCACGCGCTCCCCTAATAACCTATTTTAACCTGCCAAAAGGAATTTTAAAACAATCGACCGTAGCTAGGTCAATTGCAGCAAAACCCGAATCTGCCCTAAACCGGGAATTTCACCATTTTCGGTTTTTCATCAATTCTCATCAATTTCTTCACCAATCGACCATAATTAGCCTCAATTAGAATAATCTAACCTAAAATCGAAGCTACACTCACCAAAACCGGAGTGCCCTAAATCGGAGCTTGCAGTTTTTCGCCCAATTCGGGCACCTCACAACTCGGCGACCATTGGTGGTCCAAGGGTCGGCAAACCCATGCCGAGAACTCTCAAAATCGGCCGGTGATCGGAGCCAAATCCGGCTCATCACCGTCGGCCACGACAGAACCGGAAATAGAGTGGAAACCGAACCATACCAGGCGGTTCGCGCGCGGAGGGGGCCGGAATCTCTTCGTCGCCGGCGTCTTGTCGGAGAGGGTCGGAATCGCCGGTGATCGTCGCGCTCGTCGATCGTCGCCTCCTCTTCGTCTCTCTCGGCGTCGGGTATTCGAAGAACAATAGAATGCTAAGCATTCTGTTGTTTTGTTTTGTTTTCTTCTTTTTTTTTTTTTTAATAATAATAATAATAATAATAATAATAATCATCTATTTTATTAAACATCACTACATCTCGTGTTTTCAACCCCTTTCAAATTTCTTATTTCGCCAATAAATCCAACTTATTATCTGGGTCCCAACAAAACTATCCGTTCGCAAAACGGACCTCGTTTACTATTTTTATTAAAACGTCCTTTATATTACGAAAAGCGTATTTACTCGGAATATATCGATATTATTCCGAAAATTCCCTAAATTTCTTTAAAATTCCTATTAATTGTTAAGATCGTCATGACACTTTCTTTTCGTAAAACAGACCTGATTTGACATATTTACAAAAATGCCATCCAATAATATAATAATAATATCCTCAATAATCCGTACGAGCCGGATATTACATTAATTTTAATAGTCGTTTTTACCAAATTTTGGAGTAGTACACGGATTTAAGTAGTTTTGAACGGTTTTAGAAAAATGCTCAAGTTCTTTTGGTAGTCAGAGTTTTCTTTGTTTATAGTGAAATTGTTGTTATGCTGTTTTCGCTGAGTGTTTTGATCTATCGATAGATGATGTCTGTCGTTAGAAGTCGAGAGTTTTGTCTATCGGTGCATTTAGTCTATCGGTAGAAGTCGAGAGTTTTGTCTATCGGTGGATGTAGTCCATCAGTGAATGTGAGTATTAGAATTTGTCGTTTTGTGATCAGGTGATGTCGAATATTATATCTATCGGAAGATGTAGAAGGAAATTTTTCGTTTTGTAATCGGAAGATGTCTTCAGAAGAAGCCATCGGAAGATGTCTCCAGTAGGAGCCTTCTGTAGATTTCTTCGACATAAGTCTTTAGTAGTCTTGTCGTTTTGTAATCGGAAGATGTAGGCTGAGAATGTTTGTCATTTGTGAGCGGTAGACGTCGTCTGCTGAATTATTTCAATCGCATGGATATCACGTGGTCTGTGCGGTAGAGGTGTTTGTGAAGAAGTGACAGCATGTGTGTTCTCTGAGTTTGCTGAGAACTAGGCAAGTTGGAGGGGTGCATTCATGCACCGATCTGGCAACTGATGAAAAGGTTTAGTGAACCTTGATTCAATTTAAACATGTTGAGAGTTTTAGTGATAACAGTAGTTTTGATGCTCTGAATACGATTGAGACTTTTTCTGATAATGATACTCTGTTAATTTTAATAGTGGTTTTTACCAAATTTTGGAGTAGTACACGGATTTAAGTAGTTTTGAACGGTTTTAGAAAAATGCTCAAGTTCTTTTGGTAGTCAGAGTTTTCTTTGTTTATAGTGAAATTGTTGTTATGCTGTTTTCGCTGAGTGTTTTGATCTATCGATAGATGATGTCTGTCGTTAGAAGTCGAGAGTTTTGTCTATCGGTGCATTTAGTCTATCGGTAGAAGTCGAGAGTTTTGTCTATCGGTGGATGTAGTCCATCAGTGAATGTGAGTATTAGAATTTGTCGTTTTGTGATCAGGTGATGTCGAATATTATATCTATCGGAAGATGTAGAAGAAAATTTTTCGTTTTGTAATCGGAAGATGTCTTCAGAAGAAGCCATCGGAAGATGTCTCCAGTAGGAGCCTTCTGTAGATTTCTTCGGCATAAGTCTTTAGTAGTCTTGTCGTTTTGTAATCGGAAGATGTAGGCTGAGAATGTTTGTCATTTGTGAGCGGTAGACGTCGTCTGCTGAATTATTTCAATCGCATGGATATCACGTGGTCTGTGCGGTAGAGGTGTTTTGTCGTTTAGTGATCGGTCGATGTGTTCTGTTTTGTTTGTGAGTAAAAGACTTTTGTCGTTTAATGATCAGTCGATGTGTTTTGTTTTTCTTTTCTCCTTCAACAAACCGTTTTGATTATTTTAACTATTTAATAAATATATTTTTTTTATATATTCGATGATTTTTCTACTGCAAGTTTTAACGTTTTAAGAGTCAAATCTTAATCATTGAATGGAGTTTTAAAATTTTCTTAAAAAGTCATAGTTTGGTTTAGTATCTTGTGTAGCGAACCAGGTTTAGATAACTTGGGGCGTTACAGTGTGGTATCAGAGACATTCAGTTAAACCGTTCAAAAGATTACTCATCAGTGCCGATCGTCGCATGGGAGTACTCCAACAACTATAAGTGTTTATGTTAGCCTTAGTTATTAGATGTTTATGAGAGTAGTTAACCCTGTGCAGGAAATCTAGTAAGGTGTCCAGATGACCAGGCAGACCAAGAGTACCAAGAGAGATACCGAATCCGGAACATGAAGAAGATCCTAGCGTGATTAGGCAGCTGACAGATTTAGTGCGTCAGCAAAAAGACCTAGTGCGTAAGCAGTCCGAACAGTTAGGAGTGCTGTTGAACCGAGAGATACATGGAAGTGCCAACTCGAGTTCTAGCAATGAACATTCTGGAGATAGATTCATGAGGCTATGACCACCCACGTTTGATGGACAGTCATCTTTTCCGGTTATTGTTGAAGGGTGGCTTAGAAAGATTGAGAGTATGTTTAGGTGCGCCAACATTGGAGAAGGAGACAAGGTCACGTTGGCAACGTTTCATTTGGCTGGTGATGCTCAACTCTGGTGGGAAACAATAGAGACCACCACTGATGTTTTGGCGATGCCTTGGTCACAATTCAAGGACATTTTCTATGAGAAGTATTTTAGCAGCACTGTCCAAACTGCAAAGAAGTTGGAATTTCTGAAGTTGAAGCAGACAGGGTCAGTGGCCGAGTACAGTAGGCAATTCGAGTCCCTGTCCCAGTTTGCTGGACATTTTGCTCACAGGGACGAGGATAAGGTGTTCAAATTTGTGCATGGGTTAAAGCCAGAAATTTACCGAGGAGTTAAATTTTGTGGTATTAAAGGCCTGACATTTAGTGAAGTTGTGTCCACTGTCCTGAAAGTGGAAGAAGCTGAAAGGAAGTGTGCTAGACCAAAGGAGGTCCCACAAAAGTTTGTCCAGCCATACCATCAAAGAGAAATGAAGAGGCCTAGTGAAAGCCAGAATAGCCAAGGAACAGGAGGGAAGATACAGAATGTCAGGAAATTCCCTCAGTGTCCTAAGTGTTTGAAGAACCACCTGGGCGAGTGCAGATTGGGCTTTAGGAAGTGTTTTAACTGTGAGGAGGTTGGACACAGGATCAAAGAATGCCCGAAGCCTAGAATCACCAGATGCTACAATTGTAACAAATTCGGCCATATTAGCAGAGACTGCCCAGCTTCTAAGAGTGGTCCTGCTATGATTAAACAGAGGATATTCTCCATGATGGTGTCGGGTGAGGAACAGCCCGCTATTGTATCAGGTACTATATTGATCAACTCTATACCTGCATTTAATTTAATAGATTTTGGTGCAACACATTCATTTATAGCATCTGCATTTGCTGTTAAGCTAGATGTACAACCTACGCCATCTGAACATATGTTTAATGTCACGTTACCCTCTGGTGAATGCATGCACTCTAGTCGAGTAATACTTAATAGTGTGGTGATAGTGGGAAATAAGAATCTATCTGCTGATCTTATTATTATGGATATAATGGGATTATATGTAATCCTAGGAATGGACTTGTTGTTTAAACACCACGCCACAATTGATTGTAGGGCTGGAATAGTTAGCTTCCAACACCCCTGGTAGTTTGAAACATGCCTTTCAAGCTTCGAAGAAGAGTAAGGAAATGTCTGTGATGACTTCTATTAACACTAGACCTTCCCCATGTGGAGAGTATTCGTGCTTCTTAGCTAGCGTTTTAGACACACAACTTGTAGGAAAAGCAAATCCTCAAAATGTCTTAGTCGTCCAAGACTTTCCAGAAGTATTTTTGGATGACCTTCCTGGCTTACCACCAGATCGAGAAATTGAATTTGTTGTAGATGTTTACCCCGGCGCCGAGCCTGTGTTTAAGAATCCATATAGGCTAGCGCCAACAGAACTTAAAGAATTAAAGAAGCAGTTGGAAGATCTGTCAGAGAAAGGGTTCATACGCCCTAGCTTTTCACCGTGGGGTGCACATGTCCTTTTTGTCAAAAAGAAGGATGGATCGATGAGGATATGCATTGATTATCGGGAACTAAATAAGCTAACTGTCAAGAACAAGTATCCATTGCCATGGATTGACGATTTATTCGACCAACTTAATGGTGCAAGAGTCTTCTCAAAAATTGATCTAAGGTCCGGTTATTATCAGTTGAAGGTTAGATTTGAAGATATCCCAAAGACTGCCTTTCGCACAAGGTATGGACATTATGAGTTTCTGGTTATGTCCTTTGGATTGACAAATGTATCGACGGCCTTCATGGACCTTATGAATAGAGTGTTCAACGACTATTTAGATAAATTTGTCATAGTGTTTATAGATGGCATTCTAATCTATTATAGTACTAAAGATGAGCATGCAAGGCACTTGAGCTTAGTGTTAGGATTACTAAGGCAGCACCAACTTTATGCTAAGTTTTTCAAATGTGAGTTTTTGTTGGACAGAGTTCACTTTCTTGGTCACGTGATCTCCAGAGATGGAATATCCGTCGATCCAGCCAAGGTTCAAGCAGTTAAGGAGTGGCCCCAACCAAAGAGTGCTGCAGATATTCTGAGTTTCCTTGGATTAGCAGGATATTACAGAAAATTTATTGAAGGATTTTCAAAGATTGCAACACCCCTCACTCGGTTAACAAGGAAAGATATCAAGTATGCTTGGATAGAGGAGTCTGAATCCAGTTTCCAGACTTTGAAACTAGAAACTGACCAATGCCCCAATATTAACCCTTCCTGTCGAGAATGGTAAATTTAGCATTTACTTTGATGCATCCAAGATTCGACTTGGCTGTGTCTTGATGCAAGAGGGAAAGGAAATAGCCTATGCTTCTAGACAGTTGAAAAAATATGAGAAGAATTACCCTACACATGACTTGGAATTAGCTGCAGTAGTATTTGCACTTAAGATTTGGAGGCATTACCTGTATGGACAAACTTGTGAAATATTCTCGGACCATAAAAGTTTGAAATATATCTTCACACAGAAAGAACTAAATATGAGGCAACGTCGGTGGTTGAAGTTTGTCAAGGATTACGATTTTGAGATCAAATACCATCCCGACAAAGCTAATATAATGGCCGATGCCTTGAGCAGAGTGATTACATCAACCCCAGCTATAATTTTTGATATGCCATTAGCCTTAGAGTCAGAATTCCAAAGGTTTAATCTAGAAGCAGTGCACAGTGTGTCAGCCATGCTTACTGCCATATCCTTGAGACCTGCCATTCTCGAAAGAATAAAGGAAGCTCAGACAAACAATGTAGAGTGCAACAAGTACAGATTAAGCACAGAGTCTACTGTTAATTAAGATTTCAATTATTCCAATGCTGGGATCCTTAAGTTTAGAAACAGATGGTTTGTTCCTGCCATTAAAGAACTTCGAGATGAGATTCTTTCTGAAGCACATTCTTCTAGATTTTCCGTCCACCCTGGAAGTACGAAGATGTACAAGGACCTCAAACAGCATTATTGGTGGCCAAGTATGAAAAGGTGTGTAGCAGAGTATGTAGGATCATGTTTGTGTTGTCAGCAGATTAAAGCTGAGCATCAGAGGCCTGCAGGAACATTACAACCCTTACCAGTTTCTGAATGGAAATGGGAACAAATAACGATGGACTTCGTCGTGGAATTGCCTAGAACAGCAAAGGGATATGATGCAATCTGGGTAATAGTTGATCGATTAACCAAATATGCCCACTTTTTGCCTATGAGGACGACATACTCGATGGATCAGCTTGCTGAATTGTATGTGCAAGAGATTGTTAGGTTACATGGAGTTCCAGGTACCATAGTTTCAGATTGGGATTCTCGATTCACGTCTAAGTTTTGGAAGAGTTTGCACAAGGCTATGAGAACACAGCTTAGTTTTAGCACAGCTTTTCACCCTCAAAGAGACGTGCAATCCGTGAGAACTATTCAGACCTTATAAGATATGCTCCGGGCATGCATATTAGATTTTCAAGGATCTTGGAGTAAATATTTATCATTGGTGGAGTTTTCTTATAATAACAGTTTTCAGGCAACAATTGGAATTGCACTGTATGAAGCATTGTATGGACGAAAGTGCAGATCTCATTTGTACTGGGATGAAGTTGGTGAAGCACAGCTGCTTGGTCCTGACATTGTGCAACAAACTGTTGAGAAAGTTGCACTCATCTGCCAGAGGATCTTAACAGCTTAAAGCCGATAGAAAAGCTATGCCGACAGAAGTCGCAGAGAATTAGAGTTTGAAGTAGGTGATGAAGTTTTTCTTAAGGTATCACCATTCAAAAGAGTTGTGAGATTTTGTAAGAGAGGCAAGTTGAACTCCAGATTTATTGGACCCTTTTCAATCTTGAAAAGGATTGGGAAGGCAGCTTACGAATTATAGTTACCAACCTCTATGGAAGGAATCCATAAGGTGTTCCATGTTTCCATGTTGAAGAAGTGTGTGCGAAATCCATCACAGATTGTGGAACAACAGAGTATTGAAGTTCATCCTACTCTAGCATATGAGGAGAAACCAGTAAGGATCCTAGACTATGCTGTGAAAGTGTTGCGCAACAAAGAAGTTCAGCTAGTGAAAATCTTATGGCATAATCAGAATGTTGAGTAGGCAATCTGGGAACTCCAGCAGGACATGATGAGCCGATACCCTGAGCTGTTTAAACACTGAATTTTGAGGACAAAATTCTTTTAAGGAGGGTAGATTGTAACAACTGGTAATGTCCACCTTAATTATTAACCTCTTTTAGTAACCTTAATTCCTTGTGAAATTAAGTGTCTATGATTAGTTGTTTAAATAGGTTAAGCCTTGGCTGCTATGGGCAAAGACGTAATTTGTAATAATTAGTGTAACAAAAGGGGTCAGCTAAGGGTTTTAGCCGCCACTGTTTTATTACCTTTTTCGGCATTCAGCAGCTCAGTAGACTCCCTCTCGACGATTTTCCTACCAGATTCTTCGTCTATCTAGGTGAGTTTTCCCTCAGTTTCTTTCTTGCTGATGAATCATAATGAAAGCATAATATACATTAGAAGATATGTTTGCGGTAGAATGAGTGTATCGAGAATGCTGTATGTGCGAGTTAGTTCAGGTTTTGTGGTGAATCGGGAATGAACGATGGACTGAGCTCTTAAACTAGTTTCCTTAGATTTCTGAATAGCAGAAATGAAATTAAGAGAAGATCTAATGAACACCCTATCTATGGTTTTAGGTTTGAGTAGCTCTCGAGGTAGCCTTTTTCCAACAATCTCCAAGAGACTAGGTAAGTAAAGTATGCTAGTACCTTCGGGCCTACATAACAAAACAATAGGGTTGTGCATACTTGAATGTGTTTGTATGTCATGCATCATATTTTGAAACTATGCGAAAATGAATTTACATGAAATGGCATGGTAAGGAATGAACAGACTGTAACAGTTGTTAAGGGAACTAATCCGCCCCTTAATCAAGAGAGAGGATGTATGACTTTGGGGGAAGTGATCCAAATCTCAATTTCACAAGGGGATCTGAACAGTTGTTAAGGGAACTAATCCGCCCCTTGATCAAGAGAGAGGATGTATGACTTTGGGAGAAGTGATCCAACTCCGAATTTCACAGGGGGATCAGATCAGAAACGAATGCATATGCAACTGAGATGAGAAAGTAGAAACTGCATGTTTAGGAATTTATGTTTCAGCATTTCATTTCATTACTGCTTTACTTACTTAGCATTAGGCTAATAGATAAGTTTTGTGATTTAGGTGAAGAAGTGATAGCAGGTGTGTTCTCTTAGTTTGCTGAGAACTAGGTAGGTTGGAGGGGTGCATTCCCGCACTGATCTGGCAATTGATGGGGCGGTTTAACTGGTGTCAGTAGATGAAAAGGTTTAGTGGACCTTGATTCAATTTAAACATGTTGAGAGTTTTAGTGACAACAGTAGTTTTGATGCTCTGAATACGATTGAGACTTTATTTGATAATGATACTCTGTTAATTTTAATAGTGGTTTTTACCAAATTTTGGAGTAGTACACGGATTTAAGTAGTTTTGAACGGTTTTAGCAAAATGCTCAAGTTCTTTTGGTAGTCGGAGTTTTCTTTGTTTATAGTGAAATTGTTGCTATGCTGTTTTCGCTGAGTGTTTTGATCTATCGGTAGATGATGTCTGTCCGTAAAAGTCGAGAGTTTTGTCTATCGGTATATTTAGTCCATTGGTAGAAGTCGAGAGTTTTGTCTATCAGTGGATGTAGTCCATCGGTGGATGTGAGTATTAGAATTTGTCGTTTTGTGATCTGGTGATGTCGAATATTATATCTATCGGAAGATGTAGGAGGAAATTTGTCGTTTTGTAATCGGAAGATGTCTTCAGAAGAAGCCATCGGAAGATGTCTCCAGTAGGAGCCTTCGGTAGATGTATTCGGCATAAGTCTTTAGTAGTCCCTGTCGTTTTGTAATCGGAAGACGTAGGCTGAGAATGTTTGTCGTTCTTGAGCGGTATACGTCGTCTACCGAATTATTTCAATCGCATGGATATCACGTGGTCTGTGCGGTAGAAGTGTTTTTGTAACGACCCTCATACTATTCCTTATTTTCCGTACGAAATTTTTATTTTAAGCCTCTAAATCAATTAAAAACATCCTCGAAAACCTTTAAAGAAAATTCATTTATCATACAAAAACAGTTTACATAAAACCACTCAACCTTCTATCATTCCTCAATTTATGAACTTATCATTCTTCACAATATCGTTTCTATCTCCATTTCAATTATACATTTTACATAAACTTTCCAAACATTCATACGTTCTCGTAACTCTGTCCAAAACCGACTCTAAACACGATTAAAATGAAGTACATAACGAACTGCATGGTTCTGTTTAAAAGTGTAACATATCCTCCTGTTTACAAAATCACCAAGCAGTTCATAAAAATCCAAATAAAAATCTTAACAAACGTTTCATAAAACAAATCTATCAACTAAACGTAACCAAACACCCTAAAATGTATCAACTATACAATTAAACTAAAAACATTCCTATAACGTTAAATTAATGGCTTAAACAAAACGTTTGAAACATCAACATAAAAATCTAACACCTAACCAGAACCCAGTATCCTAAAATGTTCTACACAATTCATCATCAGCCCAAAACACTCCAAAAACCCTCAAAACCTATACATACTTCCCCACGGATCGGTAAGCATCGACTGCGCCAGCACACCACCGCAGCCATTCTCCGTCAACTGCGTCACTCTCCAGGTGGAGGGGTCTCGTCCTCACCTAAGCCAAGATCACCTACACCATACAAACTAACTATGAGATAAAAATCTCAGCAAGCTCTAGTAAATGCAGATGCATGCGTGCGTATGCCATTTAGAAAACATGCAGATTACAGAGTCAGATTTATTACGTCAGATACAGATTGTCACTGAGGTCCAACCCACCTCACTGTGACCAGATTACGTAGATTCGTGGGTTCATTTTACTTTTTAATTAGGTCGCAGACAGAATGTCACCGAGGTCTAAACCACCTCGCCGTGACCAGATACAGATTGCGTAGATTCATTTTGTTCGTTGGTTCGTTTTACTTTTTAATTAGGTCGCAGACAGAATGTCACCGAGGCTAAACCACCTCGCCGTGACCAGATACAGATTACGTAGATTCATTTCGTTGGTTTAATCATATGCAGAAATCCGTGATGCATGAGCAGTAAAATGCATAAAGTAAACAACCAACATATATACCATCAAGACGATAAACAAACATAACCTATTAAAACAATTAAACCTAACTACCCATCCAAAGCAATTAAACAAGCATGTCACCAAATTTCCTCGAGACGACCACGACGTACAGTGTAGGCCAATCGGCCAAAAAAGATCTAAAGAACTTACCTATCTTCCGTAGTTCGCTGGGTTTGGCACCACACGTCACATATGGCTCGACCTATGACAAACATTCGAGCTTCATTAAAATCAAGCTTACCTTCACCAATTTACTCTCAAACTACTATTTCTAGCCTAATCGAACTAAAACCTAACTAAACGGGCCATTAATTTGGGTTTGGTAAAACCGACCCGAAACTTCGAACGCGCGTAACTTTTGCGTCGGTTATCGGAATCGAACGATTCCAGCGGCCACGTACTCCTCTAATAACCTATTTTAGTCTGCCAAAAGGAATTTTAAAACAAATGACCGGAGCTAGGTCAATTTAGCAGAAACCCGATTCTGCCCCTTACCCAGAAAATCCCCCTTTTTGATTTTTTATCAATTCTCGGCTAATTCCTCACCAATCGTGCATATATACACTCAATTAACAATATCTAACCAAAAATCTCGAGGCAAGAAGCAAAACCCGAAATCCCCAATTTGGAGCCCTCGATTTTTCCCCCAATCCGAGCTCACCATTGCACGGCAATCATTGCCGGCGTTGAGCTCGGCAATTTGACGCTAAAAGCAACCAAAAACGGCCGGCGATCAGTGTAACGCCCGACATTTCGGCCAGGTGATTTTCTGACCATTCTCATTGTTACCCTTTATTTAACCTTTATGATTAAATTTAATGTTGAGGCAAATTCATTACAAGTTGAGTAAAACTAGGTTGAGTGGCAATTTTGTAATAAAGACTGAAGGATTAGGTATAAATAGAAAATGGAAACCTTAAATCTCATTTAAACCTCACTGCAGCCGACATTTCCTCTCGGCGACTCCCTTCTTCTCTGGAACTTCCTTCCTCCCCAGCAACTGGTTTTTCAGCCTCTACTCCGGTAACCCGCATTCTAGGTAAGATTTTGACAATGTAGATGCCGGGTAGTCATTTAGAACTCTGTTTTCAGTTGAACTTGTACTTTCGAGTTCTTCAATGGCTAAGTCAGTTGGTTATCGTTCCTTATCTTCATTTGGTAATGCCACCTTTAAATCGATTCTGGACCTTTTATATAACCGACCCCGTTTAATCGATAGCTATATCTAGCTGTTTCGGTTTTGGATTTCAGACTGCACAGAGAACCTTAGCTGCTAGATTCTAGGATGACTTTCGATTAGAACTTTTAGGACTTGATTTTAACTACTATAATGTGGAATGTTTTAGGTGAAGAAGTTGAAGAGAAAGTGATTCAAGTTGCTAAGGATCCAGGTAAGTGAATGTACTAAGTTTCCGGCCAATAGGGCCCTACATCAAAGGACTATGTTAGATTTAGTGAACGTTGTCTTCTATATGTTTGATGAAATGTCGATGGATATGGTTATGTTATTCTGATGTTCTCCCCTGTCTTAGTTCGATGATTAAGTGCATTTATGTTATGCATCATGTTTTACTTCTCAAGCATATGAAAATGTTTTGAAATATGTTTTCTCATGAATAAAATAAGAAGATAAAACTTATGCAACGTGGTTAAGTGAGGGTTGGGGGTGGTTCGGCGTATGTCACAGTCCGCAGTAGGACATATGAATACGACCCGCAGTAGGGACCATGATCAAACTCACTGTCGAACCCCCTTTACCGGCACAAATCTTCCCTTAAACCACATAATGTAATGAAGAATATGAATGATGAAAGGAATGATGAATATGAGCATGTCTACGAATGATGATTATGAACAATGAATACGAGATACGATTATGAATGATGATTAAGAACAAGTACGTGAAAAGAAAAGACTTATGAGCATGTTTTTCTCCAAGTTATGCATTCATGAACTCATAATAGTTTGCATTCCTTACTAAGCCTTAGGCTTACAGTTACACCTTACGATGTAGGTGAAGAAATATCAGGTGAGGAATACAAAGTTGAGGATGAAGTTTAAGCTGGTTGCTGGAAGGTGCTCAGGGTGGAAAGTCTGTGGCTGGATGGCGATTATGACCCTCTGGTTTTACTCTTAAGGTTTTAATGATAACTATGAACATAAAAGTTTAAGTAGGATGATGTTACTTATGATTATGGAGCTTGAACTTGTCTAGCTTGAATACTGATTATGAGTATATTATAAGAATATAGAATGAGTGATTTTAACTAAGTCTTCCGCTGTATGAGTTTTAATGAATCTGTGGTTTATTCTGTTGGTGTCCCGGTATTAAGTTTGAAGTCATGATGTTTGTGCTGCCGGTAGACGAAATGTATTTGTCTATCGGAAGGTGTGAGTGTTATTATGGAGTTTAGAAATCGGTAGATGAAGTTTGCTTGTCTACCGGAAGAAGAAGATGTTAGGTTAATGTTTAGTAGTCGGTAGATGAAAGTACTTGTCTATCGGCAGGAGATGTGTTATTTTGAAGTGTAGAAATCGACAGGAGGATTGTGATGGGAGTCGGGTAAGTCTGTCTTCCGGAGGACGTCATTGGAAGAGGAAAAGTATTTGTCTTCCGGCTGACGTCATCAGCAGACGGTATGCCTAGAGATCGGCATGTGTAGTAGGTCAAGATACCGGAAGATGGAAATGTCATTCCGCCTTACCAGAAGATGTAGTGCCACGTCATCGGCAGATGATGTGAGTTAATCTATCGGAAGATGTAGTATAAATGCCATCGGCAGATGTTGTGTGTTGCCATCGGCAGATGGAGTGCCTTGTCATCGGTAGATAAGTCAGTCTTTTGTCGTTGTAATTGAGTGATGATTTAATTGGTCACGCGTGATGCACGTGACCGTCGGCAGATGCAAATATGTGTGCCTGCCGATAGATGTCTAATGAATCATGTGAGATGCACGTGCAGGCCGGTAGAACAACTGGATGTTTGTTGTTTAGCGACCGGCAGGAGTGAAAGCTAAGTGTGGTTGTTCAGCGAACTTAAGTTAAGTTAGAATGAGATTTGATATATATATAAAAAAAATATATACACCGATTACAGAGGTATAAAAGTACGGATAAGTTTAAAGGAAAGTCATGACACGTGACGATCCTCGTCGGGTCGTTACAATCAGAGCTCAATCGAACTCGTCACGCACAGCCCAAAACCGAACTGAAAGGAGGAGAAAACCGAGCCATACCGGTCGGGTTGCGCGTGGAGATGGCCGGAGATCGCACGTCACCGTCGTCTGGCCGGAGAGGGCCAGAATACGCCGGTGATGGCTGTCGATCGCAGCTCGCGTCACCTCTCCCCCTTCGCTGCACTGCCTTCGGCGTTCGGGGCTCGACAGAATAGCTTCGGCTATTCTGTTGATTTTGTTTTTTTTTAATAATAATAATAATAATAATAATAATAATACTAATATTAATTCCTATTAAACATTAATATACCGTTTTGCCTTTCATAAATCCCGTTAAATCTCATATATCTCCACAAATTCACATTAATCGTTAGGACCCTAATAACACTTTCTTTTCGTAAAACGGACTTGATTTACTATTTTTACGAATTAATATACTAAAAGGCTAAAACGGAAATTCTAGCATTACACTTCTTGATTTGGGTTTCTAAAATTTCAATTATTCTTCTACAAATCCCCATAAATTTTCAGGGTCCTAATAAAACTATCCGCTCGCAAAACAGACCTAATTTACTTATTTACAAAAATAGCCTTGGAGCGGAAACAGGAAAAACTCGGGTGTTACAGTTTTGTCGTTTAGTGATCGGTCGATGTGTTCTGTTTTGTTTGTGAGTAAAAGACTTTTGTCGTTTAGTAATCGGTCGATGTGTTTTGTTTTTCTTTTCTCCTTCAACCAACCGTCTTGATTATTTAAACTATTTAATAAATATTGTTTTTTTTATATATTCGATGATTTTTTCGTTGCAAGCTTTAACGTTTTAAGAGTCAAATCTTAATCATTGAATGTAGTTTTAAAATTTTCTCAAAAAGTCATAGTTTGGTTCAGTATATTGTGTTGCGAACCGGGTTCAGATAACTCGGGGCGTAACAAAGTCCCGACGAACACTTGAGTGCTGGAATTGTGGCAAACAGGGTCTTATGAAGAAGGATTGTAGAACACTGAAGAAGAACGGAAATGACAAAGGTGATAGAGCAAATATAGTAATGGTAGACATCACTAATGCTTTGCTTCTTTCAATAGACAGCCCGATAGACTCATGGGTTTTGGACTCGGGAGCGTCGTTTCACACCACCGAACACAAAGAATTAATGGAGAATTATATGGCTGGAAATTATGGGAAGGTCTACCTTGCAGATAGTGAGCCACTTGATATTGTGGGCATCAGTGACATCAAACTGAATATGAAAAATGGTTTTGTTTGGAAGATCAGTAAAGTGAGAAACGTGCTAGGGTTGATGCGAAATCTGATTTCAGTTGAACAACTTGATAGTGATGGTCATAATGTCAGTTTCGGAGCAAGTACTTGGAAGGTAACTAAATGAACGATGGTCGTCGCTCGAGGTCAGAAAACATGAACCTTATACATGACTTCTACATATAGAGACACAGTTGCCGTTGTTGATAGCTCGAAGAACACTGAGTTGTGGCATTGCTGGTTGGGCCACAGGAGCGAGAAAGGAATGAAGATTTTTGTCAAGAATAATCAGATTCCAGAGTTAAAGTTTGTTGAGTATCAGTTATGTGAAAGTTGCATTTTTTGGAAACAGAAACACGTCAGTTTTCTAAAGGTTAGGAAGGAGCTGAAGAAGAAAACACTTGAATTGGTGCACACTAACGTGTGGGGACCCGCACCCATTTCTTCTCTTGCTGGATCATATGTAACGCCCCCGAACCCACCCCAGCTCGGTGCGCTACTTTGCTAACCAATACCACATTTAAAACGAAGTTTAAAATAATTTTTGATAAAATTAAAATTTAAAAAAAAAATCCTAATGGCACACTTGGGCGTGCACGCGCGCTGGGTGCGCATGTCGCCTAGGCAGCGTACGCGCATCGCGAGTTGCAGTTGCGCGCACCACATGCGCAGCAGCTTACAGCCCGCGATTGATCGACGCACAGGGCCGATCGATCAGCCATGGCACTGCGATCGATCGGCCATGACGCTTGCTGCGCGCCACTTTTGCACCACGCCCGCGCCACGCCTAAACCATGCGCGCGCCATCCCCGGCCAGCATGCACCACCTCGTCCACCAACACTCTTTTTCACTTATTTTCACCTTTGCTCCATTTTTCTTCAAACCAAACTCCACCAAATCACCTAAAATTTACCCCAAGCTTTTCCCGACATCCCCGACTCCTTGACATGTAAAATTTTGAAAAACCGACTCCAAAAAGTCAGCGAAAACGTAGAAACCAGTGAAACCCGACGTGGTTTGCTTGAAAAAAAAACGAGCAGCATAACAGCTAAAGTTTCAAAAACCATAAACCTGAAAGCCAAACCTTTAAATATGCATTCAAAACAACATTCATCAAGTTTATAAACACCAACATTTACATCTAAACAATTTCACAAAATACCTATATACAACCCAAAATGTATTCATCCCTCACAACCCAACAATCCATGGTCGAGGCGTTCCGAAAACTGCCTGCTCCGGCGTGCCTCGTGCGTCCACCACTGCATCCTAATCTTGGGTTCCCTCATCAAGCTCACCTGTATAAGCGTCGTCACCTACACCACATAACACAAAGCGTAAGCCTAATATTTAGCAAATATGGAATAATAAATGTAAACATGAAAAATGCACACACAACCCTAACACATGCGGTTTCTACTCGCTCTGTTGTTTTCTTTTCATTTATGTTGCATCTATAATGCTTACTCTTGCACATTAACGACGAGGCGTTCAACCCTCTAGTGCTTCTTGCACGTTAACGACGAGGCGTGCGACCCTCGAGTGCTTCTTGCACGTTAACGACGAGGCATTCCACCCTCTAGTGCTTCTTGCATGTTAACGACGAGGCATTCAACCCTCTAGTGCTTCTTGCACGTTAACGACGAGGCGTTCAACCCTCTAGTGCTTCTTGCACGTTAACGACGAAGCGTTCAACCCTCTAGTGCTTTTTCTTATAGGTTTCATGCTCACCCTTCAACTCATGCACAAAACTCATTTTTGTAGCTTAAACCATGATGCATGACATTCACACAATACTCAGATACAAAACAAACAACAACCAAGCAGTAAACCCTACCGTTCCGTGGCGTAGGCCCGTAGGCAACAAAAAACATACGAACCACTACTTACCTAGTTTTCTGGCACTTGTTTGCTCATTACGTCAAGGGAAATTACTCACTCGACAACCTAACCAATAGGAAAATTCACTTAGTCAGAATTCTAGGAAATTCTAAGAAATTATCTAAGCCAAAACTACCAGCAACTTTAAAACCTAACACTTAAAATCTGATTTTCCTACCATTTTAGAGCACAAACTTCGATCTGCCAAAACTTATTCGTTTTTCAACGGATTTAGACGTTTCACCCCATTCCATAAACCTCTACACATCTACTATCCATCAAAACAATCAAATTCAACAATCAAACGACTTGGCTAATTTGAAACCATAAAAACAGAACCGGTGCACTTAACCCCAAAATTCAGTATCTCACAAACACTCACTAAAATTCTAATCTATCCCAATCAACCACCTAAACTAATCTATCTAACATTTAAACCATCAAAAAAAAGGAAGAGAACTAGCCAAAGAACCAAAATTTCGGACCCCTTATTTAGTGTTTTCCAAACCCTAACAAAACTCCAAAAAAACACCTTAAAAACACCAAAAACTTCCACCTAGATGCAACGAACTCAAAACCCATTCAAACTAGCCTTAAATCCTTGTCAAAATGGATGAAATGGAGAGGAGGAGAAGCTTCAATGGATGCTGGAATTTTCGTGTAGAAGGAGAGGAGAAAGAAGGCTATTTTGCCTTTCAACCATTCAATTTTCCAAAATTTAAAAGAACAAGCTTTTCCCACTTTTAAAATTTTCCACCAACTTTTATTTTTTTATAAAATAGCCTCACCTTTTCACTCTTCCTCATTCTCGACATGAAGCCTCACCATTTTCCCCCCTTTTTACTACTTAATTTACCTTTAATTAAATTTCAACTCAACAAAATTTCTAACCACATAATTCTAGGGTTTCACTTAAATCCCTCATCCAATTGCACTCTCTAAATTGCATAACCCTTGAATGAAATTAAACTCCCATAACATACCCTCACTAGGCCTACGTACGTATAGGAAATTTCTCGGGTGTTACAATCAACCCTCCTTACAAAAATTTTGTCCTTAAAATTTACGTACCTAAAGAGCTCAGGATAGCGCTCCATCATGTCCTGTTGCCGCTTCCACGCCGCCTCCTCAACATTGTGATTACGCCACAACACCTTTACCAGTGGAATATCCTTATTGCGATTGACAATCAACCATATATCGTCATAGCCATTCGTCGTCCTAGGCAATCCGTCAACAAAATCCATCGAGATTTGGTCCAATTTCCACTTTGGAATCGACAAGGGCTGTAACTTCCCTGCAAGTCTTTAATGTTCTGCTTTCAACTGCTGACAGACCAAGCATGTTTCCACATACTCCACTACAGACTTCTTCATGTTAGGCCATCAATAATGCTGCTTGAGGTCTTTATACATTTTGGTACTGCCCAGGTGAACAGAAAACCTCGAAGAGTGAGCTTCAGCTAAAATCTCCTTCTGAAGTTGCTCACTGTCTGGAACATACCATCGATTGCGAAACTTCAGAATACCATCTTCTGAATAGCTGAATTCAGTTCTATCATCAGATAACATACTCAGCTTGAACTTACTGCACTCTGAATCTCCTTGTTGAGCTTCTCTAATCTTTTCCAAAATCGTTGGCTTCAAGGATAAAGCTGATAATACTGCAGTCACATTTAAAACCAACTCCAAATCAAATCTTTGAAACTCCATACTCAACGTCCTAAGCAGCTCGGCCTCTAAAGTTGAAACTGGAGTCGATACTCAGCTTAATGCATCCGCCACCACATTGGCCTTATCGGGGTGGTACTTAATCTCCAAATCGTAGTCCTTAACGAACTCTAACCATCGCCGCTGTCTCATATTAAACTCCTTTTGAGTGAAGATATACTTCAGACTTTTGTGATCTGAATATATCTCGCACTACTGACCAAACAAATAATGCCTCCAGATCTTCAGAGCAAGCACCACAGCTGCTAACTCCAGGTTATGGGTTGGATAATTCTTCTCATAAGGCTTTGATTGCCTGGAAGCATAGGCAATAACTTTATCTTTTTGCATCAACACACAACCCAATCTGATCCGAGAGGCATTGCAATAAATGCTAAATTTCTCCTCAGCTACTGGCAATGTCAGAACTGGAGCTGTAGTCAATTTTTGCTTCAACATCTGGAAACTAAGCTCACAGTTTTCAGACCAATCATATTTCACATCCTTTCTTGTCAGCCGAGTAAGGGGTGCTGCTATCTTCGAAAAACTCTCAATAAACTTCCTGTAATAGCCAGCCAACCCTAAAAAACTTCGAATCTCACTAACATTCATCGGCTGAGGCTATTCTCTAATAGAATGAATTTTGGCTGGATCCACCGATAGTCCTCCACTGGATATGACACGTCCAAGGAAATGCACCTTAGTTAGCTAAAACTCGCATTTCGAAAATTTTGCATATAGCTAATGCCGTTTCAAAGTCTCCAAAACAATCCTCAGATGCTCCTTATGCTCGTCTTCATCACGAGAATATACTAAAATATTGTCGATAAACACAATCACAAATTTATCGAGATACTCATGAAATTCCCGGTTCATCAGGTCCATGAACGCAGCTGGAGCATTCGTCAATTCGCATGACACAACCAAAAACTCATAATGTCCGTACCTTGTCCTAAAGGCTGTCTTTGGGATATCTTGCGATCTAACCTTCAATTGATAATACCCCGATCTCAAATCAATTTTAGAGAAAATCCGAGCTCTTTGAAGCTGATCAAACAAATCATCAATTCTCAGTAACGGATACTTATTCTTGATAGTTAGCTTGTTCAACTCTCGGTAGTCAATGCACATCTGAAGCGACCCGTCTTTCTTCTTCACAAAGAAAACAAGCGCTCCCCACGGCGAGAAACTAGGGCTTATAAACCCTTTATCGACCAGTTCCTCCAATTACTTCTTTAGTTCCTTCAATTTTGGCGGAGCCAACCTGTAAGGATTCTTCGACACAGGCTCTGCTCTGGAATAGGTATCAATCACGAACTTGATTTCCCGGTCCAGAAGTAGACCAGGCAAATCATCTAAGAACACCTCGAGAAAATCACGAACAATAGATATATCCTGAGGTTTAGTTTCTACCAAAAATTGGAAATCTACAATGGTTGCAAGAAAGCAAGACAAACTCACCCATAATAGATCCCCGAGCCTCCATCGGCGCCATAACTGAAAGCTTTTGTGTACTCCTCAAGGACCGCAGTGAAAGCTTCTCACCGTTCGGAGGATGGAAATTGACCATCCCTTCTCTGCAACCAATCGTTGCATTGTGTCAAAATAACCAGTCCATACTGAGTATCACATCGTACCCGATTATCCCCATCACAGTTAAGGTAGCTGGCAATTGCTTCCGTCCGACCGAGATCATGTCATCCTGCACTACTTGATCAAAATGTAGACACTTGCCAAACGGTAGCTTCATATCAAACATACACCCCGCAGGCTTCACTTCCATATTCAGTTTTACCACAAAAGTTGTTGCTACGAAAGAATGTGAAGCTCCTGAATCTATCAACATAAATGCTAGCACTGAATTAACAAATACAGTACCTGAGATTACAGCTGAACGATCCTCACCCTTTTGCTCTATCATGGCGAAGATCCTGGGTGTAGCTTTGACTGGTCCCTTCTTCATTGCAGAACAATCCTTTGCTAGATGACTAGGCTTGTTGTAACACCCGAGATTTTTTTCCTCAAGGAATATTGCTTTAGATTTAATTAAGTTATGGATCTAAATTAGAAAGGAAGAATTGGATAGTCAATTTATAGAACTTTAATGGTCGAAGAATGAGAATTTAACGAGTTATTTAGTTTATAAAAAACTTGGGATTTTATTTGGAAGAGGGTTTCTAAAATTTTAGGCCGAGTGGATGCGAACTTAACGGAAATACGGAAGTTCAAACATGTGTGGGCAAATTAGTAATTTAGCTTACAAATTTAAAATAAAATAAAAATAAAATTTTATAAAAAATAGAATGGCTGCACGAAGATACCATTCTGTTTCTCTTCGGCCCAAGCACCCGACGCAATATAGAGCCGAGCGACGTCCCTCCTCCGATGACCACCGCAGCGACTTCCGATGCTCTCCGACCAGACGACGGCGGTGAGAGGATTCCGGCATGTCTCCGCGCACAAACCGACCGGTAAGTGTGGTTTTGCCCTGTTTTAGTTCTGCTTGAGGCCGTGAATGGCGAACCAACTTGGGCTCCAACCACCGGCCATTTTTTTGGCTAGTCTCGACATCAAATGGCTGGGCTTAGACCGGCGTGAATGGTCGGGCAGGGGAGAGTGCCGATTGGGGCTGAAAACCGAGAACTCCCAATGTGTGGGGTTCGGGTTCTCTAGGTTAAGTCCTGGAATTCCATTAAATTGTGCTAATTGGATGTGAGGGGGATTGATTGGTGAGCAAATTGGTGTGAATTGATGAAAAACCAGAAAAGGGGAAAAATTAGATTTAGGGCAGAATCGGGTTTTTGCCATTTTGACCTAGCTACGGTCGTTTATTTTAAAATTCCTTTTTGTAGGTTAAAATAGGGTATTAGAGGAGTACGTAGCCACTGAAATTGTTCGATTCCAATAATCGACGCTAAAGTTACGCGCGTCTGAAGTTTCGGGATGGTTTTTAACGAACCCAAATTAGTGGCCGTTTGGTTATGTTTTAGTTGGATTAGGATAGAAATAGTAGTTTGAGAGTAAATTGGTGAATGTAAGCTTGATTTTAATGAAACTTTAATATTTGTCGTAGGTCGAGCCATAGGTGACGTGATGTGCCAAACCTAGGGAGCTAGGACGCCAGGTAATGGATTGTATGTTTTGTCGCCTTCGGGCCTACACCACAGAACGGTAGGATTTATTGTTTGATAGTGTATTGTTAGTGTTTGAGTATTGTTTGATAAATTGTTGGGTTGTTTGTTGTTTGGTGTTTGAGTAGTGTGTAAGTGGGCATGCTTGGTTGTTGTTTGTTGTTTGGTGTTTGAGTATTGTGTGAGTGACATGCTTGGTTGTTGTTTGTTGTTTAGTGTTTGAGTATTGTGTAAGTGGGCATGCTTGGTTGTTGTTTGTTGTTTGGTGATTGAGTATTGTGTGAGTGGCATGCATGGTTTGAATTGTGAGTATGAAAGGTTGGGTGTCTCGTAAGAGATGTACGCTGGGTGTCTCGTAAGAGATGTACGCTGAGTGCCTCGTAAGAGATGTACACTGGTTGCCTCGTAAGAGATGTACGCTGGGTGTCTTGTAAGAGATGTACGCTGGGTGTCTTTGTGTCTCGTAAGAGATGTACGCTGAGTGTCTCGTAAAAGATGTACGCTGGGTGTCTCGTAAAAGATGTACGCTGCGTGTCTCGTAAGAGATGTACGCTGAGTGTCTCGTAAGAGATGTACACTTTGGGTGTCTCGTGAGAGATGTACGCTTTGGGTGTCTCGAGTAGAATGGAATTCTACGAGAGACGTACGTTTACGATTCGAGAAATGAGAATGGATTGAGCCCAACCGAGCGAGTAGAAACAGCGTGTGTTAGGGTTGTGTGGGTTGTGCATTGTGCATGTTTGTATTCGTTATTCATCACTTGCTAAGCGTAAGCTTACGTGTGTGTGTGTGTGTTCTGTGGTGTAGGTGACGAAAGGAGTACAGGTTAGAGCTACGAGGAAAGCTAGGATTGGGACGCAGTCGTTGATGTACGCTGTATGCCGGTGCGGGCAGTTGTCGGGGCGTCTCGACCACGGTCTTCGGGGGATGTGGGCTTTGTCTTTTGGTAGTTTATTGTAAACGTCTGTTTGTAGAAATGATGGGAATGCTTAACTCATTTTGGTTGATGTTTTTGATAGCTATGTGTATTTGTGGTATATAGTCATAGTAAGGGTGATGTATCGCCATGTACTGTGGACTTTCTTCACTTAGGGAGCGGCGTGTCTCGTAAGAGATGTACACTTTGGGTGTCTCGTGAGAGATGTACGCTTTGGGTGTCTCGAGTAGAATGTAATTCTACGAGAGACGTACGTTTACGATTCGAGAAATGAGAATGGATTGAGCCCAACGTAGCGAGTAGAACACAGCGTGTGTTAGGGTTGTGTGGGTGTGCATTGTGCATGTTTGTATTCGTTATTCATCACTTTGCTAAGCGTAATGCTTACGTGTGTGTGTGTGTGTTCTGTGGTGTAGGTGACGAAAGGAGTACAGGTTAGAGCTACGAGGAAAGCTAGGATTGGGACGCAGTCGTTGATGTACGCTGTATGCCGGTGCGGGCAGTTGTCGGGGCGTCTCGACCACGGTCTTCGGGGGATGTGGGCTTGTCTTTTGTAGTATTTAGTTTCCATCTTTACTGCTATTTGGTGATTTCGTATGCTGGATAAGTTGATGAGAAGTATTCTAGATTGGTTGGGATTTATTCCTTTGTAGGTACCTAGCATTTTGGAGGCGCCATTTTCAGCCGTTTTCTTGCCGAAATTTTCGGGAAGGACGCCGTGGTGCTTAACGGTTAGGATTAAGAAAAATTAGTGAGTCTAGGCAGCTAGATATGATATGTGAGAGCTTCGGGAGATTTAACTTTAAATTCTGCTGTGTCCGATGTTTTTTTGTAAATTATTGGGGTTAGAGTGAGCCACGTAGCGCACCGAGCCAGGGTGGGTTCGGGGGTGTACACTCGTTGCATTTGAAGCATCTAGTGACTCGAGGCTTTGTACAATCACGGGCTATATGACCAGGTTCCAAACAATTGAAACATTTCCCCGCATACTGTCCACATTCACCAGGATGAAACTTCAGACAATTTGGACACTGCGGATATCCTCTTCTCTGTTGTTGTGGCTTCTTCCCTCCCCTCTGATCATTCAGATTTCCTCCTGGCCTCTTGGTTCCTTGAAACTGAGAAGATGATCCGCCTCTACTCAGCTGGCCTGTAATCTCTTTAAACATAATCTTCGAGGCTTCTACTGGCTTGACACACTTGTCATCGGCCTCCTCGACTTCTAATTTTTTAGCCACAACTCTCGTAAACGATACTCCTTCAATTCCAAAAGTCTTTACTAACTTGTAAATCTCCGGCTTTAGACCCTACACAAACTGGAGTATTTTGTCCTCTTCCCTGCTCATTATATGGCTGGCAAAACGAGACAGAGACTCAAACTGCATGATGCACTCTCCAACTGATCCGGTCTACTTTAAATATTCCAGCCTCTTGGTAGCTTGAACAGTCCGGTTGTAGTATTTATCGAAAAACAAATCCTTAAACTCTTTACACATCAGACCCTGAGCACCGGTGGTAGCCTCCACCGTCTCCCACCAGCTTTGGGCGTCATTAATCAAGTCAAAGGTGGCACACTTCACTTTATTCTCCTCTTCCACGTCGGCATACTTAAACATGTTCTCTATCGTATATATCCATCTCTCAACAGCTGTCGAATCTGTCAAACGGCCTTCAAATGTTGGAGGCTTCAACCTCCAGAACATGTCTCTACTAGAACCAGCTCTGACATTTCCCGATCCTCCCTGACCTATCAGTGATCCAAACAACTTAGCATGCTTTGTGACCAAATCTGAAAGCTGCTTGACCGACTCCCCAAGTGGGTTTCTAGGTTGCTCTGGTTCGTTTATAGGTCGCCCGGGTTGTCTTGGGTTTCTCTGCATTTTGTTTCTAATCCTGTTAAAACAATCTAATCTTATATATAAACTAACTAAAGGATAGAAATACTTACAGTCGATGAAGCATGTTGCATGGCGGCCGGCATTGTAGGGTAATCCTTTGAACGACTCGACCATTTCGCTCTGATACCAACTTGTAACGCCCCCGAACCCACGCCGGCTCAGTGCTCTACTTTGTTAACCCATACCACGTTTAAAAGGAAGTTTAAAATAATTTTTGATAAAATTTTGACTCGATTTTTCAGGTTTTTTGAACCCTAAAAAATGTTTAGAAAACGTGTGTAAAATACGTGTCAAACGTGTCGAAAAAGATCGGGTGAAAACACATTTGAAAAATTAAATATAAAAAAAAAATCAGAATGGCACGCTTAGGCGCGCGCGCGCTGGGTGCGCGATAGCTTACAGCCCGCGATCAATCGGTTGAGGCTCTGTTTTTCCCGATCGATCGGCCATAGTGCTGCGATCGATTGGCCATGGCGCCTGCTGCACGCCACGTTTGCACCATGACCGCGCCACGCCTGCACCGTGTGCGCGCCATCCCCGACCAGCGTCCACCAACACTCTTTTTCACCTATTTTCACCTTTGCTCCATTTTTCTTCAAACCACACTCCACCAAATCACCTAAAATTTACCCTAAACCTTTTCCGACATCACCGACTCGTTGACACGTAAAATTTTGAAAAACCGACTCCAAAACGTCAACGAAAACGTAGAAACAAATGAAACCCAATGTGGTTTGCTTTAAAAAAAAACGAGCAGCATAACAGCTAAAGTTTCAAAAACCATAAACCTGAAAGCCAAACCTTTAAATATGCATTCAAAACAACATTCATCAAATTTATAAACACCAACATTCACATCTAAACAATTTCACAAAATACCTATATACAACCAAAAATGTATTTGTAACATCCCTAGTACTGTACCCGTAATTCCCGCACTATTTTTTTTTCTCATTTTCTTTTATACTTAGCGTTCATGCGGAAAACATTTTGAAATCAAACTAAATAAAACTTTTTAAAACAATTATAAACATTTAATTTAAAACTATAAACAATTAAAACTATTTAAAACATTAAACAAATCGCAGAGGGGCAAAACCGAAAAAAAACAGAGAGGAATGAAAGCAGCGACGGATCGCTGTAGGCGCTGCACAATGCAGCGCCCGATCGCTGCATTGTGCAGCGATCAGGCGCTGCACTTTGGAGCGACCAGTCGCTGCACTTGCAGCGACCAGTTTCTTTTGTTTCTCTCTGGAATCCGAGATTCCAGAGAGCAATCCTACACTTCCAAATCCAGCATTTCCAGAGAGTCGATTTCAACATATCATTTCTCAGCATTGCACCCTAATTAAACTATCTAAACCCACATTAAATTTCATGGAAACGAACGGCATGGATATATTTAAAAGTTGTCAAAATCCTCCTATTTTCAAATTCCAAGCAGTTCCAGTAAAAGATATAAAAACACAGATTATAAACAGATTTCCCAAAAACGTTTAAAAACATCAAATATGAACCTTACATCTAATCGTATCCAAACATCCTAACATGTTCGTCTATACATACGAATCATCCATTAAATCCCCCAAAATACTTACACAGACATCCCCACGGGTCAAAACGCACCGACTGCTCAGCACACTCCCGCAGGCATTCTCCATCAACAGCATCAGACATCAGGAGGAGGAACGTCGTCCTCACCTGGTTCAATGTCACCTAATACGTCACCTACACCATACAGACATCTATGAGATAATTAAATCTCAGTAAGCTTCGTAAATGCAGATGCATGCGTGCGTATGCCATTCAGAAAACATGCTCAGATTTAGATACAGAAACAGATACAGATTCAGAGTCAGATTAATTACGTCGCAGACAGAATGTCACCGAGATCGCAACCCACTAACCGGAGAGAGCCCATCCTGCGGTCGGACTACTCTTTCCAGCTAGAGGAGGGGGGTACACGCTTACAACACGTACAGCCATGCCTGAGCCCCACCTCGCGTGACCAGATACATATTACGTTTATTCATTACAGAGGTTCATTCGTTTTCTTAAAACACATGCAGAAATTCGTTTTCATGACATTTGAAATACGTGATGCATGAACAGATATCAACATAAAATAAACAACCAACATGCATACCATCAAGACCGAAATAGCATAACCTAAAACAATTATAAACCTATCTACCCAACCAAAGCAATAAAGCAAACAATCCACTGAGATCCTCGACGCTAAATCGAAGTACGGTGTAGACCAATCGGTTAGAGTAAGTCACGAGAACTTACCTTGAGCGCACTGAATATCAAGCTTCGTCCACGGAGTTGTGTGTCTGAGGCAAAACACGATATTCGTCGTTAAAACAAATTTAAGCTATTGACGTCCAAATTTATCGAAACCTTAACTAAGGAATTCCTTAAAAATTCTAACCCATCTAATCGAGACATTTAAACGACTAATTCATGCTCGAGGGTTCGAAATTACAATTAACGAACTTCTCCAAAAAGTCCTAATTTTTAACCCTTTCACAATTTGATTTAACTTCGTCCAATAACGTTAAACACGTGCAATACATACTTAATCAAGGCTACGCTATTAATTACGAACCCTAATTCGCATTTTTGACGAAACCCTAACGGAAACCCTAACGTGAAATCGGTCTGAAAATTGAAAACTAACGCTATAGAATCATAGATTCATACCTAGGATTGCGATTGGAGGAGAAAACACGGAGAACGGAGGAAAAACGGAGGAGAACGGAGATCGGGATGTTGAGGAATCGCCGCGACCGAGAGAGGAAAATTGCCTCTGGAAAATGAAGAAGAATGAAATTGCAGAAGTGTTCTGCTGAAGAAGAAAATCTGATTTTAATTAAAATTTTAACCTGGCAAATTACCCTTTTACCCTTAGCACTTAATTCTATTTGTTTCGTCCTTCGTTTCGTTAATCGTCCAACTATTCGGGTTCACCAAATTTTCTTATTTCACCAACAAGTCAAACTTATTATTTGGAATATAACAAAACTGTCCGTTCGCAATTTGGACCTCGTTTACTATTTTTACCAACACGTTCTTCATATTATGATAAGCGTATTTACCCGAAATATAGTGTTTAACCTCCGAAAACTCCCACAATTTCCTTAAAAATCGTATTAATCGTTAGGATCGTAATGACGTTTTCCGTTTGCGAAATTGATTTGATTTGACATATTTACCAAAAATGTCACTATATAATAAAATATAAATATAATATATTAAATCCAAAAATCCGTACAAGCCGGATATTACATTCTACCCACCTTATTTAGAATTTTGTCCACAAAATTAAATCATACAAATTGCTCAGGATATTTAGTCATCACATCCTGCTGTCGCTCCCACGTAGCCTCTTCCACCTCGTGGTTGCGCCACAAGACTTTGACCAGTGGAATCTCTTTGTTGCGTAAGACTTTGGTGGAATACTCCAAAATGCGTACCGGCCCTACCTCGTAAGTCAAGGTAGGCTGTACCTCGATCTCTGTAGCCTCCACGACGTGCGATGGATCACGTAAACATCTCCGAAGCATAGATACGTGGAATACATCGTGGATACTCTCCATAGAAGCCGGAAGCTGTAGTCGATACGCCATCTTCCCGATCCTCTTCAGAATAGGAAAGGGCCCCACATAACGAGGGT
This sequence comes from Begonia masoniana, assembly GCA_022432975.1. Lineage (NCBI taxonomy): Eukaryota > Viridiplantae > Streptophyta > Magnoliopsida > Cucurbitales > Begoniaceae > Begonia > Begonia masoniana. Next base: position 25,446,367 of record CM039514.1, read on the forward strand.
TTAGCTTACCCCTCCTTCCAAATCTCACAACGCCTTTGAACGGAGAAACTTTAAGGTAGACCTCGTCACCTTCTTCAAACTCTAGCTCTCTCCGTCTAGTGTCAGCATAGCTCTTCTGTCTGCTCTGAGCTACCTCGATACGCTGTCGGATAATGGCAATCTTCTCTGCCGTCTGCTGTAGAATCTCTGGACCAACGATGCTGGCCTCGCCAACCTCGTCCCAATATAACGGAGACCTACACTTGCGACCATACAGCGCCTCATATGGAGCCATGCCAATCGTAGCCTGGAAGCTGTTGTTGTACGAGAACTCAATCAGAGGTAAATAGCGGCTCCACGAGCCCTGAAACTCCAGCACACAAGCTCTGAGCATATCCTCAAGAATCTGATTCGTCCTCTCTGTCTGACCATCAGTCTGAGGATGGAATGCCGTGCTGAAATTAAGCTGAGTCCCCATAGCTTTATGCAAACTCTTCCAGAACTTCGATGTGAATCTCGGATCTCTGTCTGAGACAATAGAGACTGGCACTCCATGCAGTCTGACAATCTCCTGCACGTAAAGCTCGGCGAGCTGATCCATAGATGATGCCATCTTGACAAATAAGAAGTGGGCCGACTTTGTCAATCGGTCCACGATCACCCAAATGCCGTCATGGCCTCTCATAGTCCTCGGGAGCCCCACAATGAAATCCATAGAGATCTGATCCCATTTCCACTCTGGAATCGGCAGTGGCAATAATGTTCCGGCCGGTCTTTGGTGCTCTGCCTTCACCTGTTGACATACTAAATAGGTCTCAACATACTTGGCAACCTCCCTGTTCATGTTCGGCCACCAGAAGTGTTGTTTCAAATCCCGGTACATCTTGGTACTTCCCGGGTGCACAGAATATGCCGAAGAATGTGCCTCGGCCAATATCTCCTTCTTCAGATCCTCGTCGTTAGGCACGTACCACCTATGCCTGAACTTCAGAATACCATCATCAGATAAATGGAAATCCGACGAGTCTCCCAAGGTCATACTCGATCGAAGCTCCATACACTCTGAATCACTCAGCTGAGCCTCGCGTATACGATCTAGAATAGTCGGCCTGAGAGAAATGTTGGCGAGCATATTGGATAACTCAGCCACTATCTCCACATCGAATCTCTCAATCTCAGACCGCAGCGTAACTGACATCGCTGCTAGTGAAGGCTGACTCGCAGAAGGCACTCTACTTAAGGCATCAGCAACCTTGTTCGCCTTCCCCGGATGGTACTTGATATCAAAATCATAATCTTTGACGAACTCAAGCCATCGTCGCTGTCCCATGTTCAGCTCCTTCTGCGTAAATAAGTACTTCAGGCTCTTGTGGTCAGAAAATATCTCGCACTGCTGCCCATATAAATAATGTCTCCATATCTTTAGTGCGAAGACCACAGCTGCTAACACAAGGTCGTGCGTAGGGTAATTCTGCTCGTACGGCTTCAACTGTCGAGAAGCATATGCAATGACTCTCCCCTCCTGCATCAATACACCACCGAGTCCCACTCCAGATGCATCGTAGTAAATACTGTATCTGACACCTTCAACAGGTAGCGCCAGTACTTGAGCGGTGGTCAACCTCTGCTTTAACTCCATAAAACTAACATCACAAGCAGCCGACCATACAAACTTCTCGTTCTTCCGAGTCAATCGTGTAAGAGGAAGTGCGATTTTTGAGAATCCCTCTATAAACTTCCGATAATAACCGGCCAATCCGAGAAATCCACGCACCTCACGTACGTTCTTCGGTTATGGCCAATCTCTGACCACCTGTATCTTGCTCGGATCAACAGAAACTCCGTCCTGTGATATAATATGGCCCAGAAAACTCACTCTGTCAAGCCAAAATTCGCACTTCGAAAACTTTGGATATAGCTGGCGTTGACTCAGAATCTGTAAAACGATCCTCAGATGCTCCTTGTGCTCTTCCTTAGACTTAGAGTAAATCAGGATGTCGTCGATGAAGACTACCACGAACTTGTCCAGATACTCCTTGAAGACACGGTTCATCAAGTCCATGAACGCTGCAGGGGCATTAGTAAGTCCGAACGACATAACAAGGAACTCATAATGCCCATACCTCGTTCGAAATGCCGTCTTCTGAATATCGTCTCGCCGGACCTTCAGCTGATAATAACCCGAGCGCAGGTCAATCCTAGAAAACACTTGGGCACCCTGGAGCTGATCAAACAAGTCATCCATCCGCGACAGTGGATACTTATTCTTCACCGTCAATTTGTTCAACTGTCTGTAATCAATGCACATCCTGAGGGTCCCGTCTTTCTTCTTGACGAATAGAACAGGCGCACCCCAGGGTGAAACACTGGGTCGAATGAAACCTTTCTCTAATAACTCATCAAGCTGAGTCTTCAGCTCTTTCAACTCGGCTGGTGCTAACCGATACGGATTTTTGAACTTTGGTGCAGTGCCCGGATACACATGAATAGTAAACTCAATCTCCCGGTCCGGCGGTAATCCGGGAAGATCATCAAGGAATATATCAGAGAACTCTCTGACGATAGGAATGTCACTCGGCTTCAATCCGCTGAGCAACTGACAATCAAAGACAGAGGCCAAATAAATAGAGCACGCACCTTTGAACTGCTCGTTGACCTCCATAGAATAAGAGATGGGCGATCCACTCAATCGGTTCATCGCCTGATAAGAAAACTCGGCTCTATCCAGGGGTCGAAAGGTCACTATCCCGGATCGACAGTCGATGGTGGCAAAGTGCTGCGCAAGCCAGTCCATCCCCAAGATAAGATCATACCGCTCTATGCCCATAACTATCAAACGTGCATAGAGGAAGATATTCCCCACTGAGACGACATTGCCCTGGCGAATACGATCTGACTGCATATGCTCTCCCGAAGGCAGCATCACTCTATACTCATACTCTGACAGCTCAGACCCTAACCCCAGTCTAGACATGCACGCAGTCGATACGAAGGAGTGTGTAGCTCCAGTATCCATCAGAGTAAATACAGCAACGCCCATAAGTAAAATAGTACCTGCAATCACGGCAGGCTGAGCCTCGTCATCAACATCTCCAGGCTCGGTAAAGGCGAAAATCCTGGGCATAACTCCCCTCTGACCTCCGCCCAACTGATCACGGCCCTGCTTCGGGCAATCTCTCACGAAGTGGCCGATATCTCCGCATCTATAACATTTGTTCGTGCCCACTCGGCACTCGCCACTATGCTCCTTCTGGTACTTTGGACACCACAGTAACTGAGAAGCCTCCTGCACTTGCTTCCCCTTGCCCCGATCATTACCTCCCTCAAGAGGTCTCTTCACACCCCTCGGCTGCTGCTGAGGCAGCTGTGCTCTAGGCTGCCATCCTCGGTTCTGTGACTGAGGACGGATCTCTCGGAAAAAGCCCTTCGCTGGCTCCCTCGGTCTAACACAAGTGGCTCTGGCAGCCTCGATATCCAGAGCTCTAGCTGTAATGTCAGAAAAAGGCACATCAATAATACCTGAGACCACCACGTGCATCCGGATCTCTAGATTAAGTCCCTCCATAAACTGGTGCACCTTCTCCTCATTATCGCTGACAAGGCGCGGTGCAAATCGCGATAAGGCCTCAAACTTCCGAATATACTCTGCAACTGAACCAGTCTGCTTCAGCTGCATAAACTCATTCCTCTTGGCCACTCTCACTGTGCGGCTGAAATACTTATCGAAAAATAAGAACTTGAACCGATCCCAAGTCAGAACTGATACATCCATCGTCGCTTTGATTGAATCCCACCAGAAACGGGCATCCATCGCTAAGTGAAAGGTAGCATACGCCACCTTGCTCTCGTTCCCTACCTCGGCATAAGCTAACATATCCTCCATTACCCTGATCCATTCCTCGGCACGTGTCGGATCTGATGATTGGCCTTCAAATACTGGGGGCCGTAGGCTTTGGAACCTTTGCATACCCTGATTACTGGGAACTATCAAATTGTGGGCTCTCTGGTTCTCCCGATTCACTAAGTCCGTAATCTGTTGCGCTTGCTGGTCCATATGCTGAGACTGGCGATCTATCAACTCCGTAAATCGATCTAGCGCGTCATCTCTAGGATCCCTTCCTCGAGTCATAGTTATAAAAGTCCTATAAACACCAAAACCATAATCCTAAGAAACAAAATCAAATAAAGCTATAAACAGACTTACAGTTGATGAAGGATGTCCGCGTAGTGGCTGTGCAGTCGAGCAGTCTACAGAACCGATTTTAAAACCTGGGGGCTCTGATACCATAAATGTAACATCCCTAGTACTGTACCCGTAATTCCCGTACTATTTTTTTTTTCTCATTTTCTTTTATACTTAGCGTTTATGCGGAAAACATTTTGAAATCAAACTAAATAAAACTTTTTAAAACAATTATAAACATTTAATTTAAAACTATAAACAATTAAAACTATTTAAAACATTAAACAAATCGCAAAGGGGCAAAACCGAAAAAAACAGAGAGGAATGAAAGCAGCGACGGATCGCTGTAGGCGCTGCACAATGCAGCGCCTGATCGCTGCATTGTGCAGCGACCAGTCGCTGCACTTGCAGCGACCAGTTTCTTTTGTTTCTCTCTGGAATCCGAGATTCCAGAGAGCAATCCTACGCTTCCAAATCCAGCATTTCCAGAGAGTCGATTTCAACATATCATTTCTCAGCATTGCACCATAATTAAACTATCTAAACCCACATTAAATTTCATGGAAACGAACGGCATGGATATATTTAAAAGTTGTCAAAATCCTCCTGTTTTCAAATTCCAAGCAGTTCCAGTAAAAGCTATAAAAACACAGATTATAAACAGATTTCCCAAAAACGTTTAAAAACATCAAATATGAGCCTGACATCTAATCGTATCCAAACATCCTAACATGTTCGTCTATACATACGTATCATCCATTAAATCCCCCAAAATACTTACACAGACATCCCCACGGGTCAAAACGCACTGACTGCTCAGCACACTCCCGCAGGCATTCTCCATCAACAGCATCAGACATCAGGAGGAGGAACGTCGTCCTCACCTGGTTCAATGTCACCTAATACGTCACCTACACCATACAGACATCTATGAGATAATTAAATCTCAGTAAGCTTCGTAAATGTAGATGCATGCATGCGTATGCCATTCAGAAAACATGCTCAGATTTAGATACAGAAACAGATACAGATTCAGAGTCAGATTAATTACGTCGCAGACAGAATGTCACCGAGATCGCAACCCACTAACCGGAGAGAGCCCATCCTGCGGTCGGACTACTCTTTCAAGCTAGAGGAGGGGGGTACACGCTTACAACACGTACAGCCGTGCCTGAGCCCCACCTCGCGTGACCAGATACATATTACGTTTATTCATTACAGAGGTTCATTCGTTTTCTTAAAACACATGCAGAAATTCGTTTTCATGACATTTGAAATACGTGATACATGAACAGATATCAACATAAAATCAACATCCAACATGCATACCATCAAGACCGAAATAGCATAACCTAAAACAATTATAAACCTATCTACCCAACCAAAGCAATAAAGAAAACAATCCACTGAGATCCTCGACGCTAAATTGAAGTACGGTGTAGACCAATCGGTCGGAGTAAGTCATGAGAACTTACCTTGAGCGCACTGAATCTCAAGCTTCGTCCACGGAGTTGTGTGTCTGAGGCAAAACACGATATTCATCGTTAAAACCAATTTAAGCTATTGACGTCCAAATTTATCGAAACCTTAACTAAGGAATTCCTTAAAACTTCTAACCCATCTAATCGAGACATTTAAACGACTAATTCATGCTCGAGGGTTCGAAATTACAATTAACGAACTTCTCCAAAAATTCCTAATTTTTAACCCTTTCACAATTTGATTTAACTTCGTCCAATAACGTCAAACACGTGCAATACATACTTAATCGAGGCTACCCTATTAATTACGAACCCTAATTCGCATTTTTGACGAAACCCTAACGGAAACCCTAACGTGAAATCGGTCCGAAAATTGAAAACTAACGCTATAGAATCATAGATTCATACCTAGGATTGCGATTGGAGGAGAAAACACGGAGAACGGAGGAAAAACGGAGGAGAACGCAGGTCGAGATGTTGAGGAATCGCCGCGGCCGAGAGAGGAAAATCGCCTCTGGAAAATGAAGAAGAATGAAATTGCAGAAGTGTTCTGCTGAAGAAGAATATCTGATTTTAATTAAAATTTTAACCTGGCAAATTACCTTTTTGCCCTTAGCACTTAATTCTATTTGTTTTGTCCTTCGTTTCGTTAATCGTCCAACTATTCGGGTTCACCAAATTTTATTATTTCACCAACAAGTCAAACTTATTATTTGGAATATAACAAAACTGTCCGTTCGTAATTTGGACCTCGTTTACTATTTTTACCAACACGTTCTTCATATTACGATAAGCGTATTTACCCGAAATATAGCGTTTAACCTCCGAAAACTCCCACAATTTTCTTAAAATTCCTATTAATCGTTAGGATCGTAATGACGCTTTCCGTTTGCGAAACTGATTTGATTTGACATATTTACCAAAAATGTCACTATATAATAAAATATGAATATAATATATTAAATCCAAAAATCCGTACAAGCCGGATATTACAGTATTCATCCCTCACAACCAAGCAATCCATGGTCGAGGCGCCCCGACAACTGCCTGCATCGGTGTGCCCCATGCGTTAACCACTGCATCCTAATCTTGGGTTCCCTCATCAAGCTCACCTGTATAAACGTCGTCACCTACACCACATGACACAAAACGTAAGCCTAATGCTTAGCAAGTAGGGAATAATGAATGTAAACATGAAAAATGCAAACACAACCCTAACACATGCAGTTTCTACTCGCTCTGTTGTTTTCTTTTCATTTATGTTGCATCTCTAATGCTTACTCTTGCACGTTAACGATGAGGCGTTCAACCTTCTAGTGCTTCTTGCACTTTAATGATGAGGCGTTCGACCCTCTAGTCCTTCTTGCACGTTAACGACGGCATTCAACCCTCTAATGCTTCTTGCACGTTAATGACGAGGCGTTCAACCCTCTAGTGCTTCTTGCACGTTAAAGACAAGGCGTTCAACCCTCTAGTGCTTCTTGCACGTTAATGACGAGGTGTTCAACCCTCTAGTGCTTCTTCTTACACATTTCATGCTCACCCTTCAACTCATGCACAAAACTCGTTTTCATAGCTTAAACCACGATGCATGACATTCACACAATACTCAAATACAAAACAAACAACAACCAAGTAGTAAACCCTACTGTTCCATGGTGTAGGCCCGAAGGCAACAAAAACATAAAAACCACTACTTACCTGGTTTTTCGGCACTTGTTTGCTCACGACGTCAAGGGCAATTACTCACTCGACAACCTAACCAATAGGAAATATCACTTAGTCACAATTCTAGGAAATTCTAAGAAATTATCTAAGCCAAAACTATCAGCAACTTTAAAACCTAACACTTAAAATCTGATTTTCCTACCATTTTAGTTGAAAAACTTCAATCGGCCATAACTTATTCATTTTTCAACGGATTTAGATGTTCCACCCCATTCCGTAAACTTTTATACGTGTACTATCCATCAAAACAATTAAATTCAACAACCAAACAACTTGGCTAATTCGAAACCATAAAGCTTGAACCGGTGCACTTAACCCCAAAATCTTGTTTCTCACTAAAACTCTAATCTATCCCAATCAACCACCTAAACTAATCTATCTAACATTTAAACCATCAAAAATAGGAAGAGAACTAGCCAAAGAACCAAAATTTGGGACCCCTTATTTAGGGTTTCCCAAACCCTAACCAAACGCCACAAAAACACCTTAAAAACAACAAAAACTACCACCTAGATGCATCGAACTCAAAACCCATTCAAACTAACCTTAAATCCTTGTCAAAATGGATGAAATAGAGGGGAGGAGAAACTTAAATGGTGCTGGAATTTTCCTGGAGAAGGAGCGGAGAAAAAAGGCTATTTTTCCTTTCAACCATTCAATTTTCCAAAATTTAAAAGCACAAATTTTTCCCACTTTTAAAATTTTCCAACTTTTATTTTTTTATAAAATAGCCTCACCTTTTCACTCTTCCTCATTCTCAACATGAAGGCTCACCATTTTCCCCCCTTTTTACCACTTAATTTACCTTTAATTAAATTTCAATTCAACAAAATTTCTAACCCCATAATTCTAGGGTTTCACTTAAATCCCTCATCCAATTGCTCTCTCTAAATTGCATAACCCTTGAATGAAATTAAACTCCCATAAACTACTCTCACTCGGCCTATGTACGTATAGGAAATTTCTCGGGTGTTACATCATACTAGAATGTGACATTCATAGATGATTCAACAAGAAAGGTTTGGGTCTACTTCATGAAGAACAAGTCTGATGTATTCAGTGTTTTTAATAAGTGGAAGGCTTTGGTTGAGAATGAAACGAATCTGAAAGTGAAGTGTTTGAGGTCCGACAATGGAGGCAAGTACATCAATGCAGATTTTAGAGAGTATTGTGCTATGAATGGAATCAAGATGCAGAAGACTATTCCTCGAACGCCTCAAGGGAATGAAGTAGCTGAAAGGATGAACTGAACGCTCAATGAACGTGCAAGGAGCATGAGATTGCACGTCAGACTCCCTAAAACCTTTTGGGCAGATACAGCCTATACAGCAGCCTACCTGATCGATAGAGGTCCCTCTGTACCTCTAGATTTCAAAATTCTAGAAGAAGTTTGGAATGGTAAAAGGATAAACTTTTCTTTTCTGAAAGTTTTTGGTTGCTTATCATATAGTCATATTGATGATTCTGATAGAAGCAAGCTTGATTCGAAATCTAATAAGTGTTTTCTTATTGGTTATGGTTACAATGAGTTTGGTTATCATTTATGGGATAATCAAAATTGAAAGATCATTTGCAGTAGGAACGTTATCTTTAACAAACAGGTTCTTTACAAAGATGTTGTTCGAAAGACTTTTGACAGTGGGAGTTCTGTATTCAAAGAGTCTACTGTGGTAAACTTTAGAGATTTTTCAGCTGATAATAGTTTGACTAGTTGAAGAAACTCGGGGTGTTATTGAAGATGAAGTTGACGATAATATGGCTCCAGAGGTAAATCCGCAAACGCCGATTGCAGAACTGAGAAGATCATCCAGAATCAGCAAATTAGTCCATAGATGGTCTTCGTCTCTTAATTACATCCTGCTGACTGTCGCAGGCAAACCAGAATATTATGAGGAAGCAACACATTATGATGATTCGATTAAGTGGGAGGCAGCCATGAAAGATGAGATGGACTCGTTGAAATCAAATCAAGCTTGGTTAGTCTTTTAGTTTGGCCTTGAAACCATCATAGATTTGGTTCGGTTCCAAACTCATAATAATGTGTCTATGATCTACCAAATACAAAATCGGTGGGCAAGAAATGTGGTCGACCTAACATGGAAGTAATACTTTGTAGGGTTTAATTTTATGTCTTGTGTTGCATAGTTTTCTTAAAACTTATTTTGAGACGTTTTCTCATATGTTATGATATTGATTTTTATCTTATATTTTTTTTATTGCACATAATATTTATTAAGTATGCTCATTAACTTATGGATCATCTTGGTCGTATGAATGAGAATTAATTGAACAATATAGGGGATCTGTTTTCGTTACGCACATTCAACCATTGGATGATATATTGGTTTGTTGTTAACTCGAGTAATGAGATAGTTGATTGTGTTGTATATCTAGCCGCAAAACTCTAAATCTGATCAGAATCTTTTTTAACGATGCTAAATTTGTTAGGAATTTACATGTGAAAGTACAAGAGAACATTCGGAAAAAAAAACAAGCATTATGGACGTCAAGCCAAGAAAAGCCGCAAAAAGATACTATTGGAACTCAGAGATTGGGCTTGGCTACATCTTCAAAAAGAAAGGTTTCCAAATCAATGGAAAATCAAATTGCATCCACGAGGAGATGGACATTTTCAAGTCATTGAACGCATAAATGACAATGCATATAAGATCGACTTACCGAGTGAATATGGTAATGTTAGTGCATCTTTTAACGTTAGTTACTTATCTTTATATGATGCAGGAGATTCGAGGACTAATCTTTTTGAAGAGGGAGAAAATTATGTGATCTAAGGAACGACCAAGTCAAAACCCAAGAGCAATGATCTAATTGAGGACATTGGCGACCCAATGATGCAATCCAAAGCTAAGAAGATGCGTGAGGTCTTGCAAGGTTTGATTTCAGAGATCCAAGAGAAAGGGGAGCAGCGACAACTTGATCTAAAACTATTGAATGTGTTGAAGATTGAATATAATCAAGTTGAAGCAAGAGAGGCCTGAAGATACGTGAAGATTTGGAGAAAGTGTGACGCGCATGCTCATGAATAACTGAAAGGGAGGGTACGATGCACATGCGCATGTAAAAATTAAAAAAGACATGGACCAAGTACGTGCTCATACGAAGATTAAAAGTCACATGCACAAGCACATACAAGTGCATGAAAATCTTGTAAACCATGTAGAGATAAAGACAAATCGGCCAAGCATTATTCAAATGACATTCAAATCATGTTTAAACAAGGTCTAAACATAAGATGACATCTGAACTTCTAAAGGATTATCTCTCGAATTTCTTATTTATTTTATTAATTTATTTATTTATTATTTATTATTTATTTATTTATTTTATTTTAGCACTCACTTTTAGCTAAACGTGCATCCTATTTAAAAGAAAACACCATTCGATTAATGGAACAAGCTTGAATTAAAATTTGAGTTTTTTTAGAGAGAATTTTTCTTTGGTTCTTTGCGAAGAACATAGATCTTCTTCAAGTCACGCTTGAAGAATCTCGATTGATATCTTTGGTTCTTACCAACAAGTTTGGTTTAGATGAAGCTTCTGTTTTGATAACTACGATTCCATCAAATTCTTCAATTGTGGTCGAGTTTCTTCTATATTCTTGAATCGAAAAGTCATTTCTTTGAACTATTCCGTTTGTTGAAGGGTCTTAGATCTCCTAATATTCAGGGTTCGCATCACAATCTCCTTATTTCAATGATTACCGTTGTTGACTCACCAATCATTGTAATTTTCCTTTCATTTCAATGCTAAAATATCATATATCCAATACACTTTCTTATGACAAATTATCTCCTAAGTTCAAATCACATTCAAGCCATATCTTCTCATAGTGAACCAAAAACCTTTGTGCAAGCTGAAAAGCATCTTGAATGGAGAAATACTATGAGTGCTGAGTTGAATGCTCTTGAGCAAAATTCCACATAGAAATTAACAATTTTGCCCTATGGTAAACATGCTTTCTTACATTTTGATTTTCATGAGAAAGATTACATGTCAATGCCAAATATAAGACATGGGAGATAAAACCTGGAATAATTTGTCAGTTACTCAAATCGATACATTATCTAAAGCAAGTATCTAGGTAATGGTCTGCGAAAGTTCCTGTTACCTTGATATTGGTTTTATTCAATCTGATTCAGATAGTTCTTTATTCGTAACGACCAATTTCCTTGTTATATTATATGTCGACGATATAATATTGAAATTCCAATACAATAATATTGAAGATGAAAAATACTTGACAATAAATTCAAACTTTAATACTTGGGAAATCTTCAATATTTTATGGGTTAGAAGTCGCCAAATAAGAAAAAGGGATGTTTTTATATGTCGACGATATAATCTTGAAATTCTGATACAATAATATTGAAGATGAAGAATTTACTTGACAGTAAAATCAAACTTCAATACTTGAGAAAGCTTCACTATTTTATGGGTTTGGAAGTCATCAAATAAGCAAAAGGGCATTTTTTTTAAATCAGTGACCTTGAATGACAATGATTTTTTGGGTTGTAAACCAGTCACGACTCCCCACGAATGGGAAGAACTCACTAATGCGCTCTGCTAGTGGTTGTTTGGTCGAGAAGGAGCAGCAACTTCTCATAACCACAAAAGGATCAATACTTGTACTTCAGAGCTAAAAGATGGACAGCTTCTAGCTCTAGAGGTGAAGCAACGTCCTCTAAATATCGTGGCAAAAAGCTTACTAAATTGGAAGATATGTTGGATAAGATGGAAGGCGTCAAATAAATGGATTACACCTCTTAAGCGAGAATCGGGTCCAACATGGCATGATGATATCTAAGTCAATATAAGTCTTCTTGATGATATCTTTGGAAAGCTTTTCCCTCTGTAAGTTAGTAAGACTTCCTCCAAAAATCAATAGAAGAAACATATGGGATGCAAAGTTATTCACGTCAGAATGCAGGTTGGTCCGAAAGATGCTACGACTACACCTCTTTGGTTTCTTCGGCTTTCTTGCAAGAAATCTCTACAACTTGCTTCTTGAGAGTTTTCTACACCCTTGCTAAAGGTTCCACCTCCTATGGAAGAAGATGAGAAATGATATAACATAATGGAATCCATTTATACTCATAAAAAGTGGAACCAAACACTCACAACCACTTGGATATTACTCACCAAGGGAGGCGCGACAACTAAAAGAGAAAACTCCAAGCTTGAAGAAGACAACGTCAACAATGTTTGATATTCAAAATTCGACCCTTAGAGCAGCTCATAAGAGTGGTTTAAATACCACTCTTAGAGGGGAGCTAGGGTTACAACCCTAAATTTCCTTTACAAAAACTATTTCCCAAAAGGGAATGGAGTGTTGGGGTAGACAAAGAAGGGCTAAGCACTTTTGGGCATTCTACTTATTTTTTGACTTCCACATCCCTAATAGATGTCCTTTCATAACTTTTAAAAAATATAATAGTAAAAACCCTTAGCCTTTAGACTATAAAAACATGTGCAGTATGTGAAATAAAGTGCTTAAGTTAGAAGGGTAAGTATCCATGAGCTTCAAAAAAGGTTATGCATAATTGGTTAATAACTTGTCTAGGAGCCATGCTAGGTTCTTTTTTGATTTGAATTCCTTAGCTTCTCTTGATGCATTTTGAACGAACATCTTTTTTCAAGCTATCAATGAGAGAGTGGCCAAAGATCACATGAATGGAGTAGCATGTTGTGAAGATATTTGACACGAATTTTGTGCCATTACTCCATTGATACAAATGTTTTGACTCCCCATTGTGGATTGAATTAATGTTATTTTCTAAGTAAGCTAAGAAATAGCGACCTACAAAACAACCAAAGAGGTTAGATTTTTGCTCAGACACTTGTGAAGGGATCTCGTGGAACATCATCCTCTGAATTCCATAACTAAATTGTCACATGAAGTTGGCTCTTTACTAGAGGATCCCAAAATGTACAGAAAAATAGTGGGTATATAATGTGCCATGAGGTCCTCTCACAAGAGTCCAAGCCAATAATTATTCTAAACTCTTTGTTAATTTTTTAGGTGTCTCTTTCTTACCTTGCTTAGAGGAGAATATTAATTCAATCAACAAATGGGAGTCAAAGCATTTAGATCAATGAAGTAATGGCACAGAATCCACATCAAACATTTTTCTAACTTGTAACACCATTCATAAGAACTTTGGCTACTCTCTTTGTAAAAGTGTTGCAAAAAATTCTACGCAAGTGAACATGTGCAAAAGTAATAAAGTGTGTAAATACGAGTCGAACCTACGAGGACTAATTTCACTAATTATCAAACACAATTAATTCTGATTTATAATAAATGCGAAACTTCTATAATCTTGATTTAAAATAAAATTGCAAAGTACATAAATTAAATAGCATAAATTAAATGAGGTTTAGAATGTAATGAAAAAGCTCTAGGATTTCCGATTTCACCTAAATTAATCCTATTTAATCTTCCTAATCCAAATCATTACTTTCTATTTCTATGTGTTGATGGCAATTTCACAAAACTATTTATCAATCTCTCTCGAGTAATGATAAACTTATTCAACTAACCAATTATTACCTCTTGGTCTCTAATCCTGAGAATTAATTGAATACATTAAGAATGAGAAATTAAATTATCACATGAACCCATTAACTATCTCAAGTCTAACATCATTTTCATGGTAAATTATTCAGTTCACGATTATTTATTACCTCTTGGTCTCAAAATAATCTTACGAACATGCTTTTGGTGATCAAGCAATCGCAAGCATTAAGAATAGAATAAATTACTGAACACAATATTGAAACAGAAAATTAATAATTTGAATTAAAGAAAAATTAAATATTCATAATCCGGCTACATCGTAGCCCTAGAAAAATAATTTTAGTTCATGCTAGAATAAAGAGAAACAACGAGAATAATAAAGATGTTCATAGTTCAGAAGAGGAAGAGAAAGAAAACTTAGGGTTGTCGATCCGAAATCTCCTTTCTCCCTTGCTCTCGCTTCGTTCTGGTCTTTGTCTCTATCTTCCAAAATTTCAATATCTCTCTCTCCTCTTTTGCCTCCTCTTAACCTAATCTAGGTGTCTGCTTTGATATACAGCCCAAATTAATCCAATTAAAATTTTAAATTCTGATTAATAATTTAACTCGCACAGCTGATCCATCGTAGCACAAGAGCCGACCGATCAGCTGTCTTTTTGCCCAAAAGAACAAACTTCAACTTTCTGCTTTAGCCGATCGATCGCCTAAATCTGGCCGATCGAACAGCTATGTCTCTGCTTGTTTATCTTGTATTAGCTTCAGCCGATCCATTATTGTTGTTTATTCCATTAACGTCCACTATAAAATTGTACCTGTGATAATTGTGTGCTGGGCGTCTTCATCGTCCCCAATCATCGTAAATACTCTCAAGGCAACTCGGTTCAACATCCTATCTGGCATAGGGCAATCTCTATTATGATGGCCCTCCTTGTCGCATCAGAAACAACGGCTAGTAAAAAGTCTGCAATTCCCAATATGACATCTTTGGCACAGTCAGCATACCGAAAGTTGAGGAGCTCCTATGGCATTTTCCCCTATCTAGGTTAGCAGTTGTTTCCTTGGGCCTCTTCATGCCCCGGTTCTGTTACTGCTGTGGTTGCCAACCTTGATGTCGCTGTTGTTGAGGAACATCTCGATAGAACCTTTCTGATGAATCCCTCTGTTTCTAAAATTTTACTTCCATGGCCTCAAGCTATAGAGCCTTGGCCACAACCTTTGTATACGGGGCCTCGTCATATCCTCCAGTTGTAATTCTTCATAAAATACCCATTTTCAGCCCCTAGACGAACTGATGTACCTTATTCACGTCGGTGTCCACCAGATGAGCTACGTAGCAAGATAGTGACTCAAACTTCTAAACATACTCAGCCATTATTCCATATTGTCGTAGTTGAGTGAATTCTACCATCTTGCCATTCCTCACACTACGGTCAAAGTACTTCTCATAGAAAACTCTCTTGAATCCTTCCCAATCAATAGCCGCCGTTGTTGTATGTACAGTGTCCCACCAAAACCCCGCACTCTTGGTGAGATGAAACGCGGCACACATAACTTTCTTATTTTCCTACACTTCCGCGTAGTTGAACATTCGCTCGATCGTCCGTATCCAATCCTCTGTGAGAATTGGGTCTGTCGACAGTTCATCAAACATAGGTGGTTGGAGCTGCCGGAATCTCTCTCCATTTGTGTCACGCGGAGGATTGACGTGATTGCTGTTTCCGTTATTGTAACCCCCGAGAATTTCATTTTAGGGATTTCGAGCTATAAGTCTCGAGTTTTAAATGTTTTAAGCATTGTAGGGTTTTAATTCGTAGAAATAATAAAATAAGTCTAAATGGCGAACAGGAAGTTTTATTACGACCCTAAGAATGAGTAGGAATATTTGGGGGAAATAAGAAATTTTGGGAGAAACCAAAACGATATGAGAAGTATTGAATAAATCAAGGAAATCAACATAAGGGCATTTAGGTAATCTTCAAAGTCAAAGTTTTAAATAAAACTTAAAAACTCTTTCTTTTTCTCTCATTTCTCCTCTCCAGAACACGGCTCTCTCTCCCTCTTCCTCGCGATTCCCTCTCCCTCATCGCCGATTCTCCAACACCAGCGACTCCTCCGACTTTTGGCAATTTCCCTTAGGTTTTCTTCCCCAAATCAATCTTCTAGGTAAGTTCTACACTCTAGACAAGTTTATTTGTGGTTTTAGGGTTTATTTCGATTTAAGGTTTGATGAGAAATTTGGGGATTTCGTTAGAAATCGATAGGGTCGTTGATTTATTACTCATTGATGATATAATGGTGGTTATCTAAGTGAGTTTAACAAATTTATGATGTTTGTAAATGTTTAGTGTTGAGTTTAGGTTGTTGAAATGTAGTTCGACACCATTAATGAGGGATAGAAGTTAGTGAGCACCACGTGCTAGATGAAATGCCCGAATGAAGTGGATTGGAGTTTTTGGGAAATTTACCTTAGCTCGGGATTTCATTTAGCTTTGAAATTAATGATTTAGAGTTAATACTAACGACGTGCTATGAAATGCCTTAGGTAATCCAAGCTCTTCAAGGACGGTGCTCGGCATAGCTAGGACACCAGGTAAGTGAGTGTTAGGTTTTTCGGCCCCTAAGGCCCTACGTCGTAACGATGTTGATAATGTTGGTAGAATGGAGTTTGGAAGTTATAGGGGTTGGTGATAAGGTAGCTTAAGGTAGTGCCTTAGCGATTAGTTAGTGGTCGTTCGGTAGGTGTTTCTACATATGTCATCCATCATGCATCATGTTTTATTAAAGTGCATACGAACTATTTATGAGCATGTTTTATGAAAACGTCAAATTAAAGAACGATCACGAATTTTGAATGATGTATGTTCTCACGGGGCAAGTATGTGTTCTCACGGGGCAAGTTATGTGTTTCTCACGGGGCAAGTTATGTGTTTCTCACGGGGCAAGTTATGTGTTTCTCACGGGGCAAGTTATGTGTTTCTCACGGGGCAAGTTATGTGTTTCTCACGGGGCAAGTTATGTGTTTCTCACGGGGCAAGTTATGTGTTTCTCACGGGGCAAGTTATGTGTTTCTCACGGGGCAAGTTATGTGTTTCTCACGGGGCAAGTTATGTGTTTCTCACGGGGCAAGTTATGTGTTTCTCACGGGGCAAGTTATGTGTTTCTCACGGGGCAAGTTATGTGTTTCTCACGGGGCAAGTTATGTGTTTCTCACGGGGCAAGTTATGTGTTTCTCACGGGGCAAGTTATGTGTTTCTCACGGGGCAAGTTATGTGTTTCTCACGGGGCAAGTTATGTGTTTCTCACGGGGCAAGTTATGTGTTTCTCACGGGGCAAGTTATGTGTTTCTCACGGGGCAAGTTATGTGTTTCTCACGGGGCAAGTTATGTGTTTCTCACGGGGCAAGTTATGTGTTTCTCACGGGGCAAGTTATGTGTTTCTCACGGGGCAAGTTATGTGTTTCTCACGGGGCAAGTTATGTGTTTCTCACGGGGCAAGTTATGTGTTTCTCACGGGGCAAGTTATGTGTTTCTCACGGGGCAAGTTATGTGTTTCTCACGGGGCAAGTTATGTGTTTCTCACGGGGCAAGTTATGTGTTTCTCACGGGGCAAGTTATGTGTTTCTCACGGGGCAAGTTATGTGTTTCTCACGGGGCAAGTTATGTGTTTCTCACGGGGCAAGTTATGTGTTTCTCACGGGGCAAGTTATGTGTTTCTCACGGGGCAAGTTATGTGTTTCTCACGGGGCAAGTTATGTGTTTCTCACGGGGCAAGTTATGTGTTTCTCACGGGGCAAGTTATGTGTTTCTCACGGGGCAAGTTATGTGTTTCTCACGGGGCAAGTTATGTGTTTCTCACGGGGCAAGTTATGTGTTTCTCACGGGGCAAGTTATGTGTTTCTCACGGGGCAAGTTATGTGTTTCTCACGGGGCAAGTTATGTGTTTCTCACGGGGCAAGTTATGTGTTTCTCACGGGGCAAGTTATGTGTTTCTCACGGGGCAAGTTATGTGTTTCTCACGGGGCAAGTTATGTGTTTCTCACGGGGCAAGTTATGTGTTTCTCACGGGGCAAGTTATGTGTTTCTCACGGGGCAAGTTATGTGTTTCTCACGGGGCAAGTTATGTGTTTCTCACGGGGCAAGTTATGTGTTTCTCACGGGGCAAGTTATGTGTTTCTCACGGGGCAAGTTATGTGTTTCTCACGGGGCAAGTTATGTGTTTCTCACGGGGCAAGTTATGTGTTTCTCACGGGGCAAGTTATGTGTTTCTCACGGGGCAAGTTATGTGTTTCTCACGGGGCAAGTTATGTGTTTCTCACGGGGCAAGTTATGTGTTTCTCACGGGGCAAGTTATGTGTTTCTCACGGGGCAAGTTATGTGTTTCTCACGGGGCAAGTACACTCTTACTAAGTATTAGGCTTAATGTATTTATCGTATGATGTAGGTGACGAGAACGAAGGTGAGGAACCTCCTTCTGATGATCAAGCGTAGATGGTCGATGGGCGGAGCTCGTGGCGGCGGGGCGTGTTTTGGCTAGGCAGGACGACTCATGGTTAGACAATTTTTGATAGTTTTTGGTGATGTTTGGGTTAATGGGGAATTAGATGGATTTTTAGTACAATTAGATATGTTTTAGGATGTTTGGCGACTGAATAGATTTACATTGCGTTTTGTAGTGTTTTGACGCTTTTCAAACAGGAAGGAATGTTAAACTTTTAAACGGAACCACGTGGTTCGTTTTTATGAAATTTGATTGTGTTTAAAGTGAATTGTGTCGGTTTTGAGTGTTTGGGTAAATGTCACGTATGAAATGTATTTTATGGGATGTATGTAAAGATTGTGGGAGAAAGGAGAAGAGGTTGTAGTGTTTGGTGTGTTTTGAATTAAGAACGTGAAGTGCGAGGCGTGGAAGGAAGAAAGGAAGAAAGAAAAAAGGGAAGAGGAAGCTGTGCTCTCTGGAAAAATTCCAGAGAGCATGGCGATTGATCGCCATGGGATGGCGATCAATCACCGCTCCTTGCCTGCGATCGCCTGGAGTGGCGATCGCAAGGCGATGAAGGCAATCGCCGAAGGGCGATTGCTCGCCAAGAGCAATCGCCGAAGGGCGATCAATCGCCAGTTTTCTGGCGATTGATCGCCACCTGTTCTGCCCTTTTTGGCCGAATTTAAAAAAAAATAATAATAATATATATATGTTTTAATTTAATTGTTTTCTTTTATTACTTAATTGATTAATTGTTGGTTTTAAGTTTATTTTGAATAGATTTCAAAGTAGTTTTCATACACCGTTAATAATTTTCCAATCCGACTTTAAAAGTTTTATTTCCGCACGAAAGTCAGATTTAGAGTTTCTACGTATAAAAAAAAAAAAAAATTGTTAGGTTACGGGTAAGGGTTGTGACAGTTATCGTCTCTCGCCATCATACGTTCTACCTTACGAGACTGTACACCGACCAACTTGGTCAAACGGTCGAGGGCGTCGCCCCTATCGTTCGCTTCACCTTGACGTCCTCTTACCATTTTTCTTAGGTTCCTATAAACAATAATAAATTAAATTTAATAAACTAAAACTTTTATGGAAACTTAAACACTTACAGTTGGTGGAACGATCTGACGTGGCGGATTGCGCAGTCAGACAGTCTACAGAACCGCCTTTAAAACTCGGGTGCTCTGATACCATAACTGTGACGACCCAGACCCACCGAGCCGGCACGGGACCTTGACCTAACATTGACTTTGACTTAGACAGTTTAGACGTGGAAATTTTTTACTTTTTAAAACTCTAAATCAAAGCCTAGAGTCATTTTCGGAAAAACGTTTGCTCGGTTTTTGGGTCCTTTAAATCGTTTAAAATACGTGGGAAAACGTTTGGAAAATATGTTTTGGAAGTATCATGAAACGTCGGGTTGAAACGTGTTTGAAAACAAAAATTTGAAAAAAATTGTTTTGGCACGCGGTGCACGCGCGCCGCCCAGACAGCGCACGGGCACGCTGTCGCAGCGTGCACCACGTGCAAAGAAGGGGGTTGATCGATCGGCAATGGGTGCCGATCGATCAGCAACCCCTCTGCTGATCGCGCTTGCGCAGACAGAGCCTGTGCTGATCGATCGGCCCCTCGGCCGATCGATCAGCTACTGCTTGCGTGCACATGCCCCAGCACACGCTGCGCGTGCCCCAGCGCTCCCAACGCACCTCTGGCGCAGCACATCCCACCTTTTTCTCCCTTTTTCACATTTTTTCCAATTCTACCACCTACAGTTCACATTAAACTTACCAAAAACCTTTTCCCACCATTCTAAACATAAAACACTTTGAAACCCCAAAAACATGACTAAAAAACGTAGCTTAAAACACATTAGAAAACGTGGTGGAAGTTTAAGAAATCAAACTGCATGGGTTGATCTAAAAACCGAACGAATCCATGAACAACCTAATAGCCCAAACAGTTCCAGTATATTTCAAAAGGACAACTATTAAAACAAAGGTTTGAAACATCATCACAAAACCTATACATTAACTAAATTCCCAAAATACTACACAACTTAACGTAAACCTCTATACATTACCCACGGGTCAAAAATGCGTCCGACTGCCGCAACCGACCTCGCAAGCTCATCCGCCAACCACCTACACATTGGCATGAGGCTCTGAGTCCTCATCCGCACGATCCGTACCTACATAATGGAGTTCAACTAATAAGCTTAAAGCTCAATAAGATCATAAATTGCAAAAGATGCACGTGCTATGCATGAACGTTTGAAATACTTGAACATTACTTTACATTACATTCAAGTGGACATGTGGTATAAGGAAGTGAGAAACATTACATTACATACTTGAAGTTGGGTTAACATGGTTAGTACTTTGTCGTATCCCAAGGTGGGACAAAATACATGCTCGAGGAGAGATAAAAACACATGTTTGTCCGCGACGAGGACGATTTTACATAGTCCCATAGAAGGACAAAGCATATGCCAGCACCCGTCCCACACTTAACCGTACTTTACATTTATAATTTTTTTATCTTTTTTTTTTCAAATCACGTGCATAAAATATTTTGCATGACTTTCTAGAAAACGTGTATGCATGAACATACATTGTGCGTAAACATAACATAATAAAAGACAAGTCATCGAAGCATAAAATAAACGACAGATCCTCAAGACGTTACATAAGGCCAACATACTTAACTTAAGACGTAATCTAAGACTTATCTACCCAACGACAAACCCGACAACGTAAAGCCTAGTACCTCCGTGATGTAGGGCGTTAAGGGCAAACCTATACGTATCAACTTACCTGACGTCCGTAGAGTTTGCGAGCCTTGAACGTATTTCCTCAGCCAGTCACGAACCTACAACGCACATAATCAAACCATAAGTCACGTTACAAAAACGCAAACTATTAACCTAAGTAGAACACGCTCCTAGCTCCATTCAAATAACTTGAAAACAAATTAACAATTCTTTTAGGCAAATCGTCGAACACCTTTTGTGCACAATTTCATACTCAAATTCCTCACCCAAAAGATGTCTGTTTTTGACGATTCAATATGTTCCAGAAACCTAATCACCTCAAGTTTAGCATGAAATCATTAATTTATAAAAAGCACATCGAACATGATAGTAAAATAGCAAATTCGTGGGTGCCCTAAATAACGTCGATTTTCGGTCGAATATTCTGTTTTTCATCGAACGAGCCTAATTACTCCTTAATTTATCCATTCAAACCCCTAAATAATATTCTAGCATGGTTTCGTATAAAATTGATAAGTTTTCTCCGAAACCCTAACCCTAAAACTTCAACGAAACTAACGTATAACTAGCCTAAATCCGTTAACTAATGTAGAGGGTTACCTTGAACGGAGAAATCAGAAGAAATCGGAGGAGAGGAGGGCGTCGTTGATTGTTGTCGTGGATTCTTCGTTGGGGTTCCTCGCCTGGAAGAGAGAAGTAGAGAGGGAGGGAAATGAGGGAAATGAAAGGAAAAGAAATAAAGGGGGTGGGGGTAAGTTGCCAAGCACGTGAGGGAGAGAGGAGAGAGATAGAGAGAGAGACCGCGTGGTTTTCGATTCGGAATCCCGCTTAAATTCTCGACCTTATTAAGTTCCACAGTTTTGCTCTATTTTCTTAAACATAAACATTGACGGCGTCCAAATTCCAAAAAGGTGCACATTGCATTTATAGCAAATATAATTCATTCAGTGTATTTTTAGGGACAATTTCATAATCGAAAAATACCGGGTGTTACTGTAACACCCGAGATTTTTTTTAAATTGGAGAGAAAATAAAAGAAATAATAAAATAGGTTGTTTTAATTAAATTAAACGAAAAGTGAATGGTTTTAGGTTCGGATATTTCCTGTGAAATTAAGCCGTAGATTATAATTTAAGAATAATATTTAATGAAATTCGAAATGGTCGAAAACACGGGAGGTCAAAACGGTAATTGAGGATTTAATTAATGGTTAGTTTTAATTATTATTATTATTTAATATAATTTACTTAAAAAAAAAAGAAACATAACACAAAATGGCTTCGAGGAAGCCATTTTGCGCTCGGGTGCCGAAGGCAGGGGAGAGGGGAGAGCGACGGGGGCGATGATCGCCGACCAAAAACCGCTGCCGATTTCCAGCAATTTTCGGCCAGACGACGTCGGCGACTCCAAGACTGCCAGTTACGGCCGTCGTCGCGCACTAAACTGAGCGGTAAGTCTTTCCCTTCCTGCTCCCCTGTTTTGGTTTTGTTGGTGGCCGAGGGAGAGGAGCGAGTTTGAGCTCCGATCACCGGCCTAGATTGGCCGCCTCCGGCATGGGTTTGCCGACCCTGGTCCGGTTTTGGTTGCCTGGCTGTGAAGAGCCCTTTTTGGGCGAAAATACAGTGAAGCCCTCTTTAGGGCATTTCAGATTTTGCTTGTAGTTTGGGATTTTTGGTTAGATTACCTTAATTGAGGGTATTTGTGATTGATTAATGAGGAATTGAGTGAGAATTGATGGAAAATTGGAATGGGGGATTTTTCGGGTAAAGGGGCAGTTCGGGTTTTTGCCATTTCGTCCTAGCTAGGGTTATTTTTTTGAAATTCCTTTTGTCAGGTTAAAATAGGTTAGTAGAGGAGTACGTGGCCGCTGGAATCGTTCGATTCCGATATCCGACGCAAAAGTTACGCGCGTTTGAAGTTCGGGTCGGTTTTTACCGAACCCAAATTGGTGGCCCATTTAGTTAGATTTTAGTTGGATTAGGCTAGAAATAGTAGTTTGAGAGTAATTGGGGACTGTAGGATTGATTGTAATGAAGTTTGACTATTTGTCGTAGGTCGAGCCGTATGTGGATAGGGAACCGAGAATCCTCAGTAAGCTAGGACGCCAGGTAAGTAGAGGACGTTTGTGTTTTGCCTTCGGGCCTACACCACGGAACGGTAGGATTTATTTTGTTGATTGTTTGTTGTTGGTTGTTAGTTGTTTGTTGTTTGTTGTCTTTTGGTTGGTTGTCTTCTTCGTTGGTTAAGCCTTGTTAGTTGTTTATTGTTTGTTTATTGTTTGTGTTGTTTGGCTGCTTTGTTTCGTTTTAAGTTACAGTATGGTAGAGAATTAATTGTTGCTGGGTTGCTTTGCTTCATTCTGAGTTATGGTACGGTAGGGCCTTGTTTGTTGTTTGATTGTTATGTTTCGGTTGAATAATGGTTAAGCATGTGGGTGTGGCATTTCAGTGTTTTCGAACTACGAACCCCACTGAGTTTCTAACATGGTTTTGTATGGTGAGCTTGAACCGTAAGGGATGGTGTGAGTTGAATCGTAAGGTGGTTTGTGTCGGAGTCTCCTAGTCGCGTTAGGGTAGCACCTGCGAGGGACTCCAGGGGAGTTGCCTAGTCGCGTTAGGGTGGTACCTGCGAAGGACTCCAGAGGAGTTGCCTAGTCGCGTTAGGGTGTTACCTGCGAGGGACTATTGTTGAGTTGTCTAGTCGCGTTAGGGTAGCACCTGCGAAGGACTCCAGAGGAGTTGCCTAGTCGCGTTAGGGTGGTACCTGCGAGGGACTATTGTTGAGTCGCCTAGTCGCGTTAGGGTAACACCTACGAGGGACTCCAGGGGAGTTGCCTAGTCGCGTTAGGGTGGTACCTGCGAGGGACTATTGTTGAGTCGCCTAGTCGCGTTAGGGTAGCACCTGCGAGGGACTCCAGGGGAGTTGCCTAGTCGCGTTAGGGTGGTACCTGCGAGGGACTATTGTTGAGTCGCCTAGTCGCGTTAGGGTAGCATCTGCGAGGGACTCCAGGAGAGTTGCCTAGTCGCGTTAGGGTGGTACCTGCGAGGGACTATTGTTGAGTCGCCCAGTCGCGTTAGGGTAGCACCTGCGAGGGACTCCAAGGGAGTCGCCCAGTCGCGTTAAGGTGGTACCTGCGAGGGACTAGTAGGGTGGTGGTTTGGCATCTTTCGATGCAGGCAGTCTTATTCGTGATGTGTTGCGTTGTCGTGTGGAGTGGTGTTGTGTTGTTGTGTTAAGAATGCATGAGAGTTGTGGTGCATTGTGCATGTTTATCTTTGTTATCCCCTACTTGCTAAGCGTAAGCTTACGTGTGTGTGTGTGTTCTGTGGTGTAGGTAATGATGCGGTTACAGGTGAGCTGAGCGAGTGAGCCATGACTTGGGAGCCGTCGGAGAAGTACGGGGCATGCCGGTGCAGGCAGTTGTCGGGGCGCCTCGACCATAGTCATCGGAGAATGTGGGTTTTGTATTTTGGTAGTATTGTAAATGTCTGCTTGTGAATTGATGGAAATGTGTAGTTCTTTTTGGATGGATGTCTTAGGTGTGTAGTTCTTTTTGGGTGGATGTCTTATGTGTATTTGTTATATATAATCATAGTTAAGGGTGATGTGTCACCCTGTACTGTAGACTTTCTTCACTTAGGAATGTTTGTATTTTAGTTTCCCTCTTTACTGCTATTTGGAGATTTCTCATGCTGTATGATGGATCTGTTTGGGGATTTATTTATTGCAGGTACCTAGCATTTTGGAGGCGCCATTTTCAGGCGTTACTTTGCCGAAATTTTCGGGAAGAACGCCGTGGTGCTTATAGGTTAGGATTAAAGGAAATTAGTGAGTCTAGGCAGCTAGGTATGACAATAGAGAGTTTCGGGAGTTTAGTTTTAAGTTCAGCTGTGTCGGTTTCCTTTTATGCTTGAGAGTTTATTTAAATTATTTTTAATTTTGTTTTAGCGTGAGATTGGTTAGCAAAGTAGCGCTCCGAGCCAGGGTGGGTTCGAGGGCGTTACAGTTACAATATCAAAGTTAGTTTTTTTAGCTATTCAAATGTAGATAAAATGTAAGCACGTCATAGTTTGTAAAAAGGCAAAAGAATTCTTCATTTTTTTAGAAACACTTACACTTAATTGTGCGATATACCAAAACAAAAATTCCGCCATCATGATTAAGTAAAAAAAAGCAATTGCAAAAAATGATGCCTTACAAAAAACTTAAACGATATAATTTCATTTACATTTGAATAACCAAAAAAAACTAACACAAACAAGAACTTGACAAAAACACAGTGCCACATTCTTGACAATCAGGCACACCTATCATGATCCTAAAAGTAATACTCAATCACTCTCAATAATGAGAAAAACTGCTCATAAGGACTGTAACACCCGACATTTCGGCCAGGTGATTTTCTGACCATTTTCATTGTCACCCCCTCTTATTTAACCTTTATGATTTAAATTTAATGTTAAGACAAATTTATTACAAGTTGAGTAAAACTAGGTTGGGTGGCAGTTTTGTAATTAAAATTGATGGATTGAGTATAAATAGGAAATGGAAACCTTAAACCTCATTTATTACCACTGTAGCCGACATTCCCTCTCGGCGATTTCTTCTCTCCCAAGTTCTTGCTCTCGGCTACCAGAACTTTCCTTTACCGACGGCTGGTTTCAGCTTGCCTTTCCTCTACGAATCCATATCCGAGGTATACATTGACATTGTGGCTATCTATTAGTTTGTTACCCTGTTCTCAGCTCGGCATTTGAGTTTCGGTCTTTATCAATGGTCGTGTGATATTAGAACATTGTGTTAACTGAGTGTGGTAACGTCATTTTCGAATCGATTCTGATCATTTGGAGTAATCAACTCAGCTTTAATCGATGGTAGAACCTGTCCACCTATTTTTGGATTTCTGGCAACACGGGTATCAAACAGAGTATTTAGGAATGATTTTAGCTATTAGAGTCCTAGGACGATTTATGATTAGAGCTATTAGGACCTTTGTTTTAACTACTGTAATGTACATGTTTTAGGTGAAGAAGTTTAAAGGGAAGAAGCTCGGATTGCTAAGGAATCCAGGTAAGTGAATGTATTAAGATTTCCGGCATTAGGGCCCTACACCGCAAGGGTATTAGGAAGTCATTGAGATGTTAGTCTGTTGATTATGATTAGTTATTACTATGATATGAAGAATTGGTGTAAGAAGATGTTAAGTTACGGGATGTTTTGCTTGTCCTTATGATATGACTTCTCTCTATGAACTTTATGTCTATGCACTGTGTCTACGTTATGCTTAAGTTGAGAACATGAAAAGCAAATGTAACCATGATTAAGTGCAGAACGGGGGAAAAGACTATGATATGTATGACTCGCGAAATCTCCCACTGGGGGAGGCCGAGTTAATGATATGTATGACTCGCGGATTCTCCCACTGGCGGAGGCCGAGTTGATGATATGTACGGCTCGCGAATTCTCCCACAGAGGGAGGCCGAGTGATGTATTATGATTGCCGCGATAGGCAAATGACTATGTACCTCTGCCTTCCTCCCTCGTTTCCTGCCTTAATGCATGCCATGAAAATAATGAAAATGAACATGAATGAAGAAAGGTTTATGAACTTGTGTTCTTTAATTTTGTGTACTCATGTATATCTGTCAGCATGCGTTCCTTACTAAGCATTAGGCTTATAGTTGAACCTTATGGTGTAGGTGAAGAAAGTTCAGGTGAGGATACTATGTTCAAAGAGGATGCTTAAGGCTGGTTGCTGGAGGAAGCTCAAAATGACAGTGCAAGACTGGAAAGGCGATTCATGACCCCTGGTTAACGTTTTATGATTTCTATTAAGATAATGAATATGACAGTCTAAGTAGGTTAAGGCTAATTTAGAACGTTGAATCTTGAGATTTGTCTGGTTTAATTATTGAATCTGAGGATAATTTCGAGGATTATTAAAAGATTGTCGTCTAAGTCTTCCGCTTTGTGTATTTTGGATGAGATCATGTTTCTTACTCTTTGAGGTTTATGGTACTAGGTTATGATTCGGGTGAGTTATGTAAGTTCTATGGTGAAGATGAAAAAGGTTGTATATTTTCTGCCTTGTGATAGGAGCTGGTTAAGATAACCATACGGTTGACGTCATCGGCAGATGCCGAGTGATTGTAGTTGGAGGTTTGTCTTCCGGCTGACGTCATCGGCAGATGCCGCCGAATGATGAGGTTTCAGTAGCGCGCTGACGTCATCGGCAGTACGCCGAATATGAGGGTGTTTTTAGTCTTACGGTTGACGTCATCGGAGATGCCGGAAGGATAGTAGTTGGATGGTTTAGTCTTCCGACTGACGTCATCGGCAGGATGCCGAAGGATAGTAGTTGGATGTTTAGTCTTCCGGCTGCAAGTATCGGCAGATGCCGAAGGATAGTAGTTGGATGCAGATGCCGAAGGATAGTAGTTGGATGGTTTAGTCTTCCGGCTGACGTCATCGGCAGATGCCGAGTGATTGTAGTTGGATGGTTTAGTCTTCCGGCTGACGTCATCGGCAGATGCCGAAGGATAGTAGTTGGATGGTTTAGTCTTCCGGCTGACGTCATCGCAGATGCCGAAGGATAGTAGTTGGATGGTTTAGTCTTCCGGCTGACGTCATCGGCAGATGCCGAGTGATTGTAGTTGGATGGTTTAGTCTTCCGGCTGACGTCATCGGCAGATGCCGAAGGATAGTAGTTGGATGGTTTAGTCTTCCGGCTGACGTCATCGGCAGATGCCGAAGGATAGTAGTTGGATGGTTTAGTCTTCCGGCTGACGTCATCGGCAGATGCCGAAGGATAGTAGTTGGATGGTTTAGTCTTCCGGCTGACGTCATCGGCAGATGCCGAGTGATTGTAGTTGGATGGTTTAGTCTTCCGGCTGACGTCATCGGCAGATGCCGAAGGATAGTAGTTGGATGGTTTAGTCTTCCGGCTGACGTCATCGCAGATGCCGAAGGATAGTAGTTGGATGGTTTAGTCTTCCGGCTGACGTCATCGGCAGATGCCGAAGGATAGTAGTTGGATGGTTTAGTCTTCCGGCTGACGTCATCGGCAGATGCCGAAGGATAGTAGTTGGATGGTTTAGTCTTCCGGCTGACGTCATCGCAGATGCCGAAGGATAGTAGTTGGATGGTTTAGTCTTCCGGCTGACGTCATCGGCAGATGCCGAAGGATAGTAGTTGGATGGTTTAGTCTTCCGGCTGACGTCATCGGCAGATGCCGAAGGATAGTAGTTGGATGGTTTAGTCTTCCGGCTGACGTCATCGGCAGATGCCGAAGGATAGTAGTTGGATGGTTTAGTCTTCCGGCTGACGTCATCGGCAGATGCCGAAGGATAGTAGTTGGATGGTTTAGTCTTCCGGCTGACGTCATCGGCAGATGCCGAAGGATAGTAGTTGGATGGTTTAGTCTTCCGGCTGACGTCATCGCAGATGCCGAAGGATAGTAGTTGGATGGTTTAGTCTTCCGGCTGACGTCATCGGCAGATGCCGAAGGATAGTAGTTGGATGGTTTAGTCTTCCGGCTGACGTCATCGGCAGATGCCGAAGGATAGTAGTTGGATGGTTTAGTCTTCCGGCTGACGTCATCGCAGATGCCGAAGGATAGTAGTTGGATGGTTTAGTCTTCCGGCTGACGTCATCGGCAGATGCCGAAGGATAGTAGTTGGATGGTTTAGTCTTCCGGCTGACGTCATCGGCAGATGCCGAAGGATAGTAGTTGGATGGTTTAGTCTTCCGGCTGACGTCATCGGCAGATGCCGAAGGATAGTAGTTGGATGGTTTAGTCTTCCGGCTGACGTCATCGGCAGATGCCGAAGGATAGTAGTTGGATGGTTTAGTCTTCCGGCTGACGTCATCGGCAGATGCCGAAGGATAGTAGTTGGATGGTTTAGTCTTCCGGCTGACGTCATCGCAGATGCCGAAGGATAGTAGTTGGATGGTTTAGTCTTCCGGCTGACGTCATCGGCAGATGCCGAAGGATAGTAGTTGGATGGTTTAGTCTTCCGGCTGACGTCATCGGCAGATGCCGAAGGATAGTAGTTGGATGGTTTAGTCTTCCGGCTGACGTCATCGCAGATGCCGAAGGATAGTAGTTGGATGGTTTAGTCTTCCGGCTGACGTCATCGCAGATGCCGAAGGATAGTAGTTGGATGGTTTAGTCTTCCGGCTGACGTCATCGGCAGATGCCGAAGGATAGTAGTTGGATGGTTTAGTCTTCCGGCTGACGTCATCGGCAGATGCCGAAGGATAGTAGTTGGATGGTTTAGTCTTCCGGCTGACGTCATCGGCAGATGCCGAAGGATAGTAGTTGGATGGTTTAGTCTTCCGGCTGACGTCATCGGCAGATGCCGAAGGATAGTAGTTGGATGGTTTAGTCTTCCGGCTGACGTCATCGGCAGATGCCGAAGGATAGTAGTTGGATGGTTTAGTCTTCCGGCTGACGTCATCGGCAGATGCCGAAGGATAGTAGTTGGATGGTTTAGTCTTCCGGCTGACGTCATCGGCAGATGCCGAAGGATAGTAGTTGGATGGTTTAGTCTTCCGGCTGACGTCATCGCAGATGCCGAAGGATAGTAGTTGGATGGTTTAGTCTTCCGGCTGACGTCATCGGCAGATGCCGAAGGATAGTAGTTGGATGGTTTAGTCTTCCGGCTGACGTCATCGGCAGATGCCGAAGGATAGTAGTTGGATGGTTTAGTCTTCCGGCTGACGTCATCGGCAGATGCCGAAGGATAGTAGTTGGATGGTTTAGTCTTCCGGCTGACGTCATCGGCAGATGCCGAAGGATAGTAGTTGGATGGTTTAGTCTTCCGGCTGACGTCATCGGCAGATGCCGAAGGATAGTAGTTGGATGGTTTAGTCTTCCGGCTGACGTCATCGGCAGATGCCGAAGGATAGTAGTTGGATGCACGTGATGACCGGACGATGAAATTTTTGAGGGTTGCCAACACATGCAACCCATGCAAACCCGAGTAGAATCATGTTAAGAGAGTTGAGGGCATTTCTCCTTTGCCCGAATTTGTCAAGAAACCGATGACCGAGTCTAGTCGCTCGACTCTGTGAAAGTTTGAGCCGACGAGGCATAGAAAGTCGAGCACGAGAGGGTTCGTCTTCCTTGATGGTTCTACGTCTCTGTTTCCAGTTTAGGAAAGAAAATAAAAAAAATATATATATAATATAATATGTAGTAAGTGAATGTAAAAGTAAAAGTCAAGCAAACGATTAATGAAAGATTATGAACACGTGACGGCTCTTGGCCGGGGTCGTTACAATTATGGTATCAAAGCAAAACTAGGTTCTAAAACCGATTCTGTAGACTGCCTTCCAGCACTGACTGTCACATGAGCACACCTCAGCAACTGTAAGTATTTATGATTTCATGTATGTCATTAAGTTAAGTTATACTTGTAATGATTGGTTCAGGAGTCCCAAAATGGTTAGAGGTCAACAGAAGGAGACCAATGAGGATAGCAATGCTATTGCTCAGTTGACTGAGTTAGTCATGCGCCAATCCCACCAGATAGAACGACTGATGACAGCTAGAGAAGAACAAGGCAACTCCAGTACTAATGCAACTCATGATCATGGGGGTGAGTGTTTTCACCGGCTTCGACCCCCGGTGTTTAATGGGTATGTTTCAGATCCTACTCATGCTGAGGAGTGGATTCGAAAGATAGAAGACATGTTTAAGTATGCAAAGGTTGACGAAAGGGATAAGGTCACCTATGCTGTCTTTCATTTGGAGTTAAGTGCAAGGCATTGGTGGGACTCGATCCAGAACACCGCTAATGCCGAAACTATGACCTGGGGGATGTTCAAGACTGCCTTCTTTGACAAGTACTTTAATAGGACTGTTCGGGCCAACAAGAAGAAGGAGTTCATGAACCTACGACAAACTGGCTCTGTGACGGATTACATATGCGAATTTGATGCCTTATCACGGTTTGCTCCCCGTATGATTGAGGATGAGGAAGACAAGATTTACCAATTTGTTCAAGGACTGAAGCCAAGTCTGTACATGAAAGTGAAGACTGCTGGGATACATAATGTACCTTATGGTAAAGTGACGGCTAAGGCCTTAGAGCTGGAAGAGGCAGAAATGACAGCATATGCACAGCGCGAAAAGCCAAAGAAACTCATGAAGGACATTCAGCCGCCACCACGTCAGAACAAAGGATGGCAGCCGCGACAAAACAGGGGACCACATCAACAACAGCAGGGAATAAAGAGGCCCCTCAACCAGAATGGTGACCAGGGAAAAGGAAAGAGACCTCTGGCACCTCTATGCCCTACATGTCAGAAGAACCACCCTGGTGAGTGCAAGTTGCTTTCTGGCCGTTGTTTCAGGTGTGATAAGACCGGACACTTAGTCAGAGACTGCCCCATGCCGCCAGACCCGAACCGTGCAAGAGTAATACCCAGAGTTTACGCTATGTTGGAAGATGAGGACACAGTGCCGCATACAGTCATATCAGGTACCATCATGATCTGTGGTTTTGCTGCTTATACACTTATAGATACAGGGGCCACACACTCGTTTATATCAACCTTGTTTGTATGCAATCATAACATAGGATCATTACCAACGGAAGGGTCATATAGTGTCATGTTACCATCAGGAAAGTCCCTACATTCAGAACAGATTGTTAAGGGTGACGTTGTGTCCTTAGGGGATAAGAATCTCTATGCGGAACTAATTGTTATTGACATGAAAGGGTATGAAGTGATATTAGGGATGGATTGGTTATTTAAGCATCATGCCACAATAAGTTGTAGATCTGGAATAGTTGATTTTAGACCCCCAAATGGCAATCATTATTCCTTCCAAGCTATTCCTAAAATAAGTAAGATACCAATTATATCCTCACTAGAAATATACCGGATGCTGAGATGTGGTTGTGAGAGCTACCTGGCTAGTGTAATGGATGATCGGGTGAAGAATAAAATTGAGCTACAGGACATTCCTATAGTCCGGGAGTTTCCCGAGGCATTCTTAGATGATTTACCGGGTATACCACCTGATAGAGAAATAGAGTTTGTAATTGATACATACCCCGAGGCATCACCTGTATCTAAGAATCCTTACCGTATGGCACCTGTTGAGTTGAAAGAATTGAAGGTCCAACTGCAAGAATTGGTTGACAAGGGATTTATTCGCCCCAGCAGTTCTCCTTGGGGTGCACTAGTCTTATTTGTAAGGAAGAAAGATGGTTCTTTTAGAATGTGCATAGACTACAGGGAACTAAATAAGTTGACCATCAAGAATAGGTACCCCTTACCGAGGATTGATGATTTGTTTGACCAATTGCAAGGAGCTAAGGTATTTTCAAAGATAGATTTACGTTCGGGTTATTACCAACTGAAGGTTAGAGAAGGAGATATACCAAAGACAGCCTTCAGAACTCGCTATGGACATTATGAATTCTTAGTCATGTCGTTTGGATTGACAAACGCCCCTGCAGCCTTCATGGATTTAATGAACCGTGTGTTTCGTGAGTATTTGGATAAGTTTGTGATTGTATTCATAGATGATATCTTGATATACTCCCGAACTGTGGCTGACCATGAAGAACATTTGAAAGTAGTTTTGACGACATTGAAGGAGCATCAACTTTATGCCAAGCTGTCTAAGTGTGAGTTTTGGTTAGATAAAGTTAATTTTCTTGGCCATGTAGTTTCTGCTAATGGCATATCTGTGGACCCGACCAAAATTCAGGCAGTAAAGGATTGGCCTCAACCTAAGAATGCCAGCGAAGTCCGCAGCTTCCTTGGATTGGCAGGCTATTACAGGAAGTTCATCAGGGGATTTTCTATGATAGCTAAACCCCTGACGAGTTTGACAAAGAAGGACATTAAGTATTCTTGGACTGAAGCCTGTGAAGACAGCTTCCAGACGTTAAAACTGAAGTTAACAACAGCCCCTGTATTGACCCTCCCAACCGAAGGAGGAAAATTTAGTGTTTACTGCGATGCGTCTAAAGTTGGTTTAGTTTGCGTTCTGATGCAAGGGGGTAAAGTTATAGCGTATGCTTCTAGGCAGCTAAAGAATTACGAGCAAAATTACCCCACTCTTGATCTAGAATTAGCTGCTGTTGTTTTTGCCTTGAAGATTTGGAGGCACTATTTATATGGACAGCAATGTGATGTGTTTTCTGACCATAAAAGTCTAAAGTACCTCTTCACACAGAAGGAGTTAAACATGAGACAGAGACGTTGGTTGGAATTTGTCAAGGACTACGATTTTGAGATCAAGTATCACCCCGGGAAGGCTAACTCTGTAGCTGATGCATTGAGTAGGATGTCAACAATAATGCAGCCCGTGGTTTCAACCATGTCTATACGCTTAAGAACAGAAGTTCAGAAGTTTGACTTGGAGATAGTTCCAGAGATATCAGTCTTGCTCGCTGAGTTATCTATTCAACCAACAATTTTGGAAAAGATCAAGGATGCACAACAGAGGGATTCAGAGGAAAATATCAGCATGATGAATAAGTTGAAAGACACCACCTCCGAGTTCAGTCTCTCCAAGGATGGAATCCTGAGGTTTAGGAATCGGTGGTGCATTCCTAATGATGTGGAATTGCGTAAGTTGATCTTGGCAGAGGCGCACTCCTCTTCCTTTTCTGTACATCCTGGCTGCACCAAGATGTACCGAGACCTGAAGTTACTGTACTGGTGGCCTAACCTAAAAAGGGATGTTGCTAAGTATGTAGAGTCCTGTTTAGTATGCCAACAAGTCAAAGCCGAGCACCAACGTCCAGGAGGTACTCTTCAGCCGTTGCCTATTCCCGAATGGAAGTGGGAACACATAGCTATGGATTTTGTTGTAGGACTACCTAAGACGACAAAAGGACATGATTGTATTTGGGTTGTGGTGGATAGACTGACAAAATCAGCCCATTTCTTACCTGTAAGGACCACCTATACGATGGACCAATTTGCTGATCTTTATGTTCAGGAAATTATTAGGTTGCATGGAATCCCTGTATCCATTGTCTCTGACCGTGACCCCAGGTTTACCTCTCGATTCTGGAAAAGTTTGCAAGGCACATTAGGTACAAAGTTATCTTTCAGCACAGCTTTCCACCCACAGACTGATGGCCAATCAGAAAGGACGATTCAAATACTCGAAGATATGTTGAGAGCATGTGTACTTGACTTTCAGACAACTTGGAGTAGGCAATTACCTCTGGTTGAGTTCTCATACAATAACAGTCATCAGTCCACCATTGGTATGGCACCATATGAGGCACTGTATGGTAGGAAGTGTAGGTCACCTCTTTACTGGGACGAGGTTGGTGAAACAAAACTTCTTGGACCCGATATTCTGCAGCAAATGTCAGATAAGATTGCCACTATTCGAAAAAGAATGATGACTGCTCAAAGCCGGCAGAAGTGTTATGCAGATCAAAGGAGAAGGGAACTCGAGTTTTCAGTAGGAGATGAAGTATTCTTAAAGGTGTCACCATTTAAAGGAGTCTTAAGATATGGCAAGAAGGGAAAACTTAATCCTAGATTTATTGGACCCTTCCCTGTCTTGGCAAAAGTCGGGAGTACAGCCTACAGACTGCAACTGCCTCCATCATTGGATAAAGTTCATAATGTCTTCCATGTGTCAATGTTAAGGAAGTGCATGCGTGATCCGATGCAGGTCATCAAGCCATCGGATATTGGTTTAGAGCCGACACTGGAGTATGAGGAGAAACCGATACAGATATTGGGATATGCGGTCAAGACTCTGAGAAACAAAGAGATTCCATTGGTGAAAGTTTTATGGACAAATCACGGCATTGAAGAAGCCACATGGGAAAGACAGCAAGAGATGTTGGACAATTATCCTGAGTTATTTGCTTGAGCAATTTCGAGGACGAAAATTTTGTTTAAGGAGGGGTGGATGTAACACCCGACATTTCGGCCAGGTGATTTTCTGACCATTTTCATTGTCACCCCCTCTTATTTAACCTTTATGATTTAAATTTAATGTTAAGACAAATTTATTACAAGTTGAGTAAAACTAGGTTGGGTGGCAGTTTTGTAATTAAAATTGATGGATTGAGTATAAATAGGAAATGGAAACCTTAAACCTCATTTATTACCACTGTAGCCGACATTCCCTCTCGGCGATTTCTTCTCTCCCAAGTTCTTGCTCTCGGCTACCAGAACTTTTCTTTACCGACGGCTGGTTTCAGCTTGCCTTTCCTCTACGAATCCATATCCGAGGTATACATTGACATTGTGGCTATCTATTAGTTTGTTACCCTGTTCTCAGCTCGGCATTTGAGTTTTGGTCTTTATCAATGGTCGTGTGATATTAGAACATTGTGTTAACTGAGTGTGGTAACGTCATTTCCGAATCGATTCTGATCATTTAGAGTAATCAACTCAGCTTCAATCGATGGTAGAACCTGTCCACCTATTTTTGGATTTCTGGCAACACGGGTATCAAACAGAGTATTTAGGAATGACTTTAGCTATTAGAGTCCTAGGACGATTTATGATTAGAGCTATTAGGACCTTTGTTTTAACTACTGTAATGTACATGTTTTAGATGAAGAAGTTTAAAGGGAAGAAGCTCGGATTGCTAAGGAATCCAGGTAAGTGAATGTATTAAGATTTCCGGCCATTAGGGCCCTACACCGCAAGGGTATTAGGAAGTCATTGAGATGTTAGTCTGTTGATTATGATTAGTTATTACTATGATATGAAGAATTGGTGTAAGAAGATGTTAAATTACGGGATGTTTTGCTTGTCCTTATGATATGACCTCTCTCTATGAACTTTATGTCTATGCACTGTGTCTACGTTATGCTTAAGTTGAGAACATGAAAAGCAAATGTAACCATGATTAAGTGCAGAACGGGGGAAAAGACTATGATATGTATGACTCGCGAAATCTCCCACTGGGGGAGGCCGAGTTAATGATATGTATGACTCGCGGATTCTCCCACTGGCGGAGGCCGAGTTGATGATATGTACGGCTCGCGAATTCTCCCACAGGGGGAGGCCGAGTGATGTATTATGATTGCCGCGATAGGCAAATGACTATGTACCCCTGCCTTCCTCCCTCGTTTCCTGCCTTAATGCATGCCATGAAAATAATGAAAATGAACATGAATGAAGAAAGGTTTATGGACTTGTGCTCTTTAATTTTGTGTACTCATGTATATCTGTCAGCATGCGTTCCTTACTAAGCATTAGGCATATAGTTGAACCTTATGGTGTAGGTGAAGAAGGTTCAGGTGAGGATACTATGTTCAAAGAGGATGCTTAAGGCTGGTTGCTGAAGGAAGCTCAAAATGACAGTGCAGGACTGGAAAGGCGATTCATGACCCCTGGTTAACGTTTTATGATTTCTATTAAGATAATGGATATGACAGTCTAAGTAGGTTAAGGCTAATTTGGAACGTTGAATCTTGAGATTTGTCTGGTTTAATTATTGAATCTGAGGATAATTTCGAGAATTATTAAAAGATTGTCGTCTAAGTCTTCCGCTTTGTGTATTTTGGATGAGATCATGTTTCTTACTCTTTCAGGTTTATGGTTACTAGGTTATGATTCGGGTGAGTTATGGTAAGTTCTATTGGGTGAAGATGAAAAAGGTTGTAGTATTTTCTGCCTTGTGATAGGAGCTGGTTAGATAACCTTCCGGTTGACGTCATCGGCAGATGCCGAGTGATTGTAGTTGGATGGTTTAGTCTTCGGCTGACGTCATCGGCAGGATGCCGAATGATGATGGTTTAGTCTTCCGGCTGACGTCATCGGCAGATGCCGAAGGATAGTAGTTGGATGGTTTAGTCTTCCGGCTGACGTCATCGGCAGATGCCGAAGGATAGTAGTTGGATGGTTTAGTCTTCCGGCTGACGTCATCGGCAGATGCCGAAGGATAGTAGTTGGATGGTTTAGTCTTCCGGCTGACGTCATCGGCAGATGCCGAAGGATAGTAGTTGGATGGTTTAGTCTTCCGGCTGACGTCATCGGCAGATGCCGAAGGATAGTAGTTGGATGGTTTAGTCTTCCGGCTGACGTCATCGGCAGATGCCGAAGGATTGTAGTTGGATGGTTTAGTCTTCCGGCTGACGTCATCGGCAGATGCCGAAGGATAGTAGTTGGATGGTTTAGTCTTCCGGCTGACGTCATCGGCAGATGCCGAAGGATAGTAGTTGGATGGTTTAGTCTTCCGGCTGACGTCATCGGCAGATGCCGAAGGATAGTAGTTGGATGGTTTAGTCTTCCGGCTGACGTCATCGGCAGATGCCGAAGGATAGTAGTTGGATGGTTTAGTCTTCCGGCTGACGTCATCGGCAGATGCCGAAGGATAGTAGTTGGATGGTTTAGTCTTCCGGCTGACGTCATCGGCAGATGCCGAAGGATAGTAGTTGGATGGTTTAGTCTTCCGGCTGACGTCATCGGCAGATGCCGAAGGATAGTAGTTGGATGGTTTAGTCTTCCGGCTGACGTCATCGGCAGATGCCGAAGGATAGTAGTTGGATGGTTTAGTCTTCCGGCTGACGTCATCGGCAGATGCCGAAGGATTGTAGTTGGATGGTTTAGTCTTCCGGCTGACGTCATCGGCAGATGCCGAAGGATAGTAGTTGGATGGTTTAGTCTTCCGGCTGACGTCATCGGCAGATGCCGAAGGATAGTAGTTGGATGGTTTAGTCTTCCGGCTGACGTCATCGGCAGATGCCGAAGGATTGTAGTTGGATGGTTTAGTCTTCCGGCTGACGTCATCGGCAGATGCCGAAGGATAGTAGTTGGATGGTTTAGTCTTCCGGCTGACGTCATCGGCAGATGCCGAAGGATAGTAGTTGGATGGTTTAGTCTTCCGGCTGACGTCATCGGCAGATGCCGAAGGATAGTAGTTGGATGGTTTAGTCTTCCGGCTGACGTCATCGGCAGATGCCGAAGGATAGTAGTTGGATGGTTTAGTCTTCCGGCTGACGTCATCGGCAGATGCCGAAGGATAGTAGTTGGATGGTTTAGTCTTCCGGCTGACGTCATCGGCAGATGCCGAAGGATAGTAGTTGGATGGTTTAGTCTTCCGGCTGACGTCATCGGCAGATGCCGAAGGATAGTAGTTGGATGGTTTAGTCTTCCGGCTGACGTCATCGGCAGATGCCGAAGGATAGTAGTTGGATGGTTTAGTCTTCCGGCTGACGTCATCGGCAGATGCCGAAGGATAGTAGTTGGATGGTTTAGTCTTCCGGCTGACGTCATCGGCAGATGCCGAAGGATAGTAGTTGGATGGTTTAGTCTTCCGGCTGACGTCATCGGCAGATGCCGAAGGATAGTAGTTGGATGGTTTAGTCTTCCGGCTGACGTCATCGGCAGATGCCGAAGGATAGTAGTTGGATGGTTTAGTCTTCCGGCTGACGTCATCGGCAGATGCCGAAGGATAGTAGTTGGATGGTTTAGTCTTCCGGCTGACGTCATCGGCAGATGCCGAAGGATAGTAGTTGGATGGTTTAGTCTTCCGGCTGACGTCATCGGCAGATGCCGAAGGATAGTAGTTGGATGGTTTAGTCTTCCGGCTGACGTCATCGGCAGATGCCGAAGGATAGTAGTTGGATGGTTTAGTCTTCCGGCTGACGTCATCGGCAGATGCCGAAGGATAGTAGTTGGATGGTTTAGTCTTCCGGCTGACGTCATCGGCAGATGCCGAAGGATAGTAGTTGGATGGTTTAGTCTTCCGGCTGACGTCATCGGCAGATGCCGAAGGATAGTAGTTGGATGGTTTAGTCTTCCGGCTGACGTCATCGGCAGATGCCGAAGGATAGTAGTTGGATGGTTTAGTCTTCCGGCTGACGTCATCGGCAGATGCCGAAGGATAGTAGTTGGATGGTTTAGTCTTCCGGCTGACGTCATCGGCAGATGCCGAAGGATAGTAGTTGGATGGTTTAGTCTTCCGGCTGACGTCATCGGCAGATGCCGAAGGATAGTAGTTGGATGGTTTAGTCTTCCGGCTGACGTCATCGGCAGATGCCGAAGGATAGTAGTTGGATGGTTTAGTCTTCCGGCTGACGTCATCGGCAGATGCCGAAGGATAGTAGTTGGATGGTTTAGTCTTCCGGCTGACGTCATCGGCAGATGCCGAAGGATAGTAGTTGGATGGTTTAGTCTTCCGGCTGACGTCATCGGCAGATGCCGAAGGATAGTAGTTGGATGGTTTAGTCTTCCGGCTGACGTCATCGGCAGATGCCGAAGGATAGTAGTTGGATGGTTTAGTCTTCCGGCGACGACGATGAAATTTCTGAGGGTTGCCAACACATGCAACCCATGCAAACCCGAGTAGAATCATGTTAAGAGAGTTGAGGGCATTTCTCCTTTGCCCGAATTTGTCAAGAAACCGATGACCGAGTCTAGTCGCTCGACTGTGTGAAAGTTTGAGCCGACGAGGCGTAGAAAGTCGAGCACGAGAGGGTTCGTCTTCCTTGATGGTTCTACGTCTCTGTTTCCAGTTTAGGAATGAAAAAAAAAAAAATATATAATATAATATGTTGTAAGTGAATGTAAAAGTAAAAGTCAAGCAAACGATTAATGAAAGATTATGAACACGTGACGGCTCTTGGCCGGGGTCGTTACAAGGACGTGTCATTTGGCGTGCATACCGATCATACAAAATATTTAGATATATTTTCCTTCTTACTCTTGTGAATCATTTTTTTTCTTGAATGTTTTTTTTTTAGCCTTTAATATATATTATTAATATATTTTTTGTGACGTCACATGATACTTGATAGTCAAAATTTTAAAATCACAATTGACTATCCATTATTTTGGGCATGAAGATTCATAATTGGTTTGATTTTGAGAGTTAACATGTTTGTGCAAGAGACGAGAATTTATTTTTTAAATCAATTAGTTTCAACTTTTGGTATGGAAGTTGAAAAAATTTAACTCCAATGAATGATCTGTTATGTTAAGACACGAAATATAACAAGGATAACTGCTGGAATGATTATGATTTAATTCGTTATTTTGGTCATCGTTTTATGCATTATAACGATAAACTTAGCTACTCGGTATAACATCATTCATATCTCCATCTTATACAAAAATGATGCTGTAGTTGAATGAAAGATAAATTTATTGTTATAAAGTTAACAGCAATTTAGTCATTAACTACAAGTTGAGTAGATGATTATGCAGTTTCAAAAAAATAAAGACGTGGCAATGCATTCTTGACTGTCACGCACATAAGACATATATAATTTTTTGTAAAAAAAAATTAACAAGTATCATGATTGCTAAAATTAATATCAAAATCATCACGAAAATCACTCAAATGCAAGAATATGTCAAGTTCATACCATGGAATTTGCCAACAAGTAGAAAGATGTGGAGTTCAAAGAGGATGACTTTGTATGGCTTAAAATTCAACCAT
Source organism: Begonia masoniana (assembly GCA_022432975.1). NCBI lineage: Eukaryota > Viridiplantae > Streptophyta > Magnoliopsida > Cucurbitales > Begoniaceae > Begonia > Begonia masoniana. Next base: position 25,486,924 of record CM039514.1, read on the forward strand.
ATAGACAAAAAAAATATGTTAGCTAGAAAGATGAATGAAGGGCTTGCACCTCAATTATATAGTCCATGTAAAATATTACAAAGGATTGGGTAGGTGACATATAGATAGTTGTTGGCGGAGTGGTCCAAGATTCATCCAATTTATCACGTTTCCTTGCTCAAGGAAGTGAAAGGGAAGTGACTACTGGAAATCCTTTGCTAGAGGTGTTGGCAGAAGAATTGGAGTGAATGGTTCAACTAGAAACATTGTCAGATGCTATACAACAAGTTAGAGATCCACTTAAGACTACACTCCTTTATCAAAAGGTGAAAGTTCTAACTGGTTTACTTTCACATTCGTTCATTAGTCGTGTAGCCTTTGGAGAAGAATGGCTCTCAAAATCCCTTGTGTAGGGTGAAATGGCAACTACCTGACTACTTTTGTAAAATTTCATTCTTGTGCAGGAATATTTATGACAACTTTTCAAATTAGTTATAAACATACTAATATCCTAGATTAAAATCTTCCTATGGCATAGAATTCTTCATTATATATTCATTTACAATTCTACACGATGGATAATGAGATTATCCAAATAGTACCTATTATTCTTATCACTTTCTACAATTTGCTAGGTAAAAGTTCTAATTGGTTTACCAACACATTCATGTCGAATTCATCAAACTAAATGATGTTAAATAAAATGAATCAAAATTGAGAAATTCATTTACCTCTCCATTTGCAATTACTAGTTCTATTTTCTCCTTTAAAGTGCTAGTTCTAATTCTCTTTTTACTATACTTTTGAGTGGTGGGACTGGGTTTTTCCATAGATTTTCCTTTTCGAGAGTTGCTTCCACTTGTACATAAATATAAACTTACTTGCCATTCACAAAAACTTAATAAAATGTTCATCTAATGCATTTATATGTAAAAGAGAGACATATACAAATAAATAAAACAAATAAAAAATGAAAATTATTATCGCTAATTAGGACAGTCAGAGTGCAATAAATGATAAATACTCAAATTGTAACGCCCCCGAACCCACCCTGGCTCGGTGCGCTACTTTGCTGACCAATCCTACGTTAAAACCTAATTTAAAATAATTATCATAAACCCTAAGTTATAAATTAGGACTGATACAACGAAATTTAAAACTAAACTCCCGAAACTCTCTTATGTCATACCTAGCTGCCTAGACTCACTAATTCCCTTACTCCTAACCTTTAAGCACCACGGCATCCTTCCCGAAAATTTCGGCAAAGTAACGCCTGAAAATGGCGCCTCCAAAATGCTAGGTACCTGCAAACGAATAAACCCCAACCAATCCAGAATATCAAACCTCCAAATATCAGTAAGGAGGAAACTAAAATACTAACATCCCTAAATGAAGAAAGTCCACAATATTGGGCGACATATTACCCAAATACCGTCAAAACCTCTCGTCGTCCTTGGCAAACCAACAACGAAGTCCATAGAAATCTGGTCCCACTTCCATTCAGGAACCGGCAAGGGCTTTAACTTCCCAGCAGGTCTCTGATTATCCGCTTTCACCTACTGACAAATCAGGCACGTTTCAACAAATTCAGCCACTGACTTCTTCATACCTGGCCACCAGTAGTGCTGCTTAAGATCTCTATACATCTTTGTGCTGCCAGGATGAACAGAAAATCGTGAAGAATGAGCTTCAGCTAGAATCTCCTTCTGAAGCTGCTCATTACTCGGAACATACCATCTATTACGGAACTTTAGAATACCGTCATCCGAGTAGTTGAACTCAGTCCGCTCATCAGACACCATACTCAGCTTAAACTTATTACACTCCAAATTATCTTGCTGAGCTTCTTTGATCTTCTCCAAAATCGTAGGCTTTAGAGATAAATCCGATAATACTGCAGCCAAGTTTAAAACCAACTATAAATCAAATTTCTGAACCTCAGATCTCAAATGTCCAGACATACCAGCCTCCAAAGCTGAAATTGAAGTCGATACTCGGCTTAAGGCATCTGCAACCACATTGGCTTTACCAGGGTGATATTTAATTTCCAGATCATAGTCCTTTACAAACTCTAACCACCGCCGCTGCCTCATATTCAGCTCCTTTTGAGTGAAGATATACTTCAAACTTTATGATCTGAATATACCTCACACTGCTGACCATAAAGGTAATGCCTCCAAATCTTTAAAGCAAAGACTACTGCTGCTAACTCCAGGTCATGGGTCAGATAGTTCTTCTCATAAGGCTTTAGCTGCCTAGAAGCATAGGCAATCACCTTGTCTTTCTGCATAAGTACACAACCCAACCCAATCCGAGAGGCATCACAATAAATACAAAATTTCTCCTCGACCACTGGCAACGTCAGAATCGGAGCTGTCGTCAACTTTTGCTTCAATGTCTGAAAGCTTAACTCACACTCTTCAGACCACTCATACTTAATGTCTTTTCTCGTCAAGCGAGTCATCGGGGCTGATATTTTAGAAAACCCTTCAATAAACCTCTTGTAATAGCCACCTAAGCCCAGAAAACTTTGAATCTCGCTGACATTCTTCAGTTGAGGCCATTCATTAATTGACTGAATCTTGGCCGAATCCACCGATATACCTCCACTACTAATCACATGGCCAAGAAAATGCACCTCAGATAACCAAAATTCGCATTTCGATAATTTAGCATATAACTGATGTCGCTTCAGAATTTCCAAGACAATCCTGAAATGCTCCTTATGCTCCTCTTCATCGCGCAAATAAATTAACATGTCATCTATGAATACAATCACGAATCTATCGAGATACTCCCTGAATACTCGATTCATTGAATCCATGAACGCCGCGGGAGCATTTGTCAATCCGAACGACATAACCAGGAACTCATAATGTCCATACCGAGTCCTGAAAGCCGTCTTTTGGATATCCTGCGATCTGACCTTTAACTGATAATATCCCCATCTCAAATCAATTTTAGAAAATACCCAGGCTCCTTGCAACTAATCAAATAGATCATCTATCCTTGGCAACAGATATTTATTCTTAACGGTCAGCTTATTCAATTCCCGGTAGTCGATACACATAAGAAGCGACCCGTCTTTCTTCTTTACAAACAACACGGGCGCTCCCCAAGGTGAAAAACTAGGGCGTATAAAGCCCTTGTCAACCAGTTCCTCCAACTGCTTCTTCAATTCTTTTAACTCAAGGGGAGCTAACCTGTAAGGATTCTTCGAAACAGGTTCTGCCCCGGGATATGTATTAATCACGAACTCGATTTCCCGGTCCAGTGGTAGACCAGGCAAATCATCCAAAAACACCTCGGGAAAATCACGAACAACAACTATATCCTGAGGTCTAACTTCTACCAAAGCATGAAAATCTACTATAGCTGCTAGAAAACAAACAAACTCACCCGTAACAAACTCCCGAGTCTCCATTGATGCCATAACTGAAAGCTTCGGTACATGCTTCAATGATTTCAGTGAAAGCTTCTCACCATCAGGAGGATAGAAATTAATGGTTCCTGCTCAGCAGTCGATTGTGGCGTGATGTCAGGAACAGCCAATCCATGCCGAGTATAACATCATACCCGGTTATTCCTATCACAATCAACGTAGCTGGTAATTGCTTCTTTCCAACTGATATCAATCCATTCTGTACCACCTGTTCTTGAGTGTAACTGCTCACCAGACGGTAAACTCACACAAAAGGCACACTCTGCAGGCTCCACCTCTAAATTCAACTTTACTACAAAAGTTTCTGCTACGAACGAATGGGATGCGCCTGAATCTATCAAAGTAAATGCTGGCACTGAATTAACAATTACAGTACCTGATATGACTGCAGCTCGTTCCTCTCCTTCAGGCTCAATCATGGCCAAAATTTGAGGTGTAGCGTTAACTGGGCCATTCCTTGCTGCCGGGCAATTGGTTGCTACATGTCCTGTTTGATTGCACTTAAAACATCGAATGACTTTTGGTTTTGGGCATCCACGGGCGACATGACCAACTTCGAGACAATTGTAACATTTTCCATCGTATTGGCCGCAATCTCCAGGGTGGGATCTCTGACATTTAGGACACTGAGGAAACCTTTTCTTCTGCTGTTGTTGTTGCTGTGGCTTTTTACCTCCTCGCTGATCGTTTACATTTCCTCCCTGTCGCTTGGTCCCCTGTTGCTGAGAAGAAGCCCCGCCTCTGTTAAACTGAGCTGTGATTTCTCTAAACATCCTCTTCGGGTTCTCAGCAGACCTGGATAATTTATCAGCAGCTTCCTCAACTTCTAACGCCTTTGCCACCACTTCAGTAAACGAACTTTTAGAAATCTCGAAAGTCTTTACCAGCATATAAATTTTGGGCTTCAGGCCCTGCACGAACTGAAAAATTTTATCCTCTTCCCGACTGACCATGTGGCTGGCAAACCGAGATAACAGTTCAAATTGCTGAATATAATCCCCCACTGATCCTGTCTGCTTCAATGCCATAAATTCCATCCTCTTTGCGGCCTGAGCTGTCTGGTTGTAATATTTGTCGAAGAACAAGTCTTTGAACTCTTTCCAGGTTAAACTTTGATGACCCAGAGTAGACTCCACCATTTCCCACCAACTCTAAGCATTGTTGATCAAATGGAAGGTAACACATTTCACTTTGTTTGCTTCCTCGACCTCGGCAACTTTAAACATATTTTCAATTGTATGAATCCACCTGTCTGCAGCTATTGGATCTGTCAATCGGCCTTCGAATGCTGGAGGATTCAGCCTCCGAAACCTGTCCCCACTAGCACCAACTCCAACCATTCCCGGTCCTCCCTGTCCGATCAAAGTTCCAAACAATTATGCTTGCCGGGTAACCAAGTCAGCAAGCTGCTTTACAGACTCCTCAAGTGGATTTCTGGGCAGTTCGGGTTCATGCCTAGGTCTTCCAGGTCGTCTAGGATTCTGCATCTTAAATTAATCCTGTGGACAAAATTTAAAACAATCTAACTTAGATATAAAACTAACTAGAGGAAAGAATACTTACAGTCGGTGAAGCACGTTGCACGACGGCCGGCATTGTCGGGTAATTCTCTGAACGTTTCGACCACTAATGCTCTGATACCAACTTGACCAACTTGTAACGCCCCCGAACCCGCCCCGGCTCAGTTCGCTACCTTGCTAAGCTAACCCGCGTTGAAAATGGAATTTAAAATCAAATTCATAAAATTTTCGACTCGGTTTTCGGGTTTTTCGAGCCCTCAATTTTTGTTGAAAAACGTGCCCAGAATATGTTTCAAATACTTCGAAAAATGTCGGGTTAAAATAATTTGGAAATAAGAATTTAAACAAAAATAAAAATGAAAAAAAAATTGTGTTGGGCCGCTGCTGGGCGTTGCGTGCGCGCCCAGCATGCCCCGCGCGCGCGCATGCCCGCGTGCCCCTGCGCGCCCCCGCGCGCCCTCGCGCGTGCCAGTGGCGAATAATCGCCTCCGAGCGGCGACCAATCGCCACTCCCTCTGGTTTTCCACCCCAAATTCGTCCCGTGGGCGATTGATCGCCCTCCTCTGTCTTCCGACCCAAAACCACTCAAAATAAACCTTTCCCGACTTTTTCGACTTTCTTTCACTTTTCTACGACCAAAACATTTCCGAAAATTCTAAAATTTTAACCAAACCATTCTGACACCTAAATCCTCATGACCCGTAAAAATCATGGAAAACCGACTTAAAACGGATAACGAAAATATTTAGCAAAACAACCCGACGTTATTGACTTTGAAACCAAAATCCGGCAATATAACGACTAAATTTTCTAAAACCGAAAACCTGAAAAACAATACGTTTAAAACACAACTCCAACCAGTATCACCCAATTCTATAAACATCAAACCGTACTTCATAAACAAACCAAAATATCACTAAATACAAAATAAAATCTATACGAATCCACCACAAAGCCCAAAACTCCCATACAAATCAGACCCCAAATATCAAATCACAAAATAGACATACAACAACCAACTCCAACCAAAAATCCATCACAAAACATATCTACTCAATCAACTACCAAAATACCCCCAAGAATCAGGTCGAAGCGCCCCGACAAATAGCCTGCACTGGCGAGCTCCGTGAATCCCCGACTGCTCCTAATCCAGATCCTCACTCTCGAGCTCACCTGGAAATGCTCCGTCACCTATACCATAGAACACAAAACATAAGCCTAATGCTTAGCAAGTAGGGAATACGAATGCGACACTACACAATACAATCACCCTAACACATGCAGTTTCTATCACTCAGTTGTACTTATTTCCTTTTCGTTGCTTTAATCTTGCTTTAATCTTTCATAAGCCGTGTGGAACGAGTTGGCACACATCCCATAACCGTCTAGGATTGCCACACTCAGAACCACCATCCTTCATAGAGGACCCCTCGGGGTGCTACAAACCAGCACCTTAGCCCGACAAGGTACACTATTCAGGATTACATGTTTTAGCCGTTCACCTCTCATAGAGTACCCTTTGGGGTGCTACACACCAGCACCTCAGCCCGACAAGGTACACTATTCGAAATGCAATATATGTTTTAGCCGGTCATCTCTCATAGAGTACCCTTCGGGGTGCTACACACCAGCACCTCAGCCCGACAAGGCACACTATTCGAAATACAATATATGTTTTAGTCGGTCATCTCTCATAGAGTACCCTTTGGGGTGCTACACACCAGCACCTCAGCCCGACAAGGCACACTATTCGAGATGTAATTAAAATTTTCCTTATCTGATTACATCCATGCTCACAATGTCAAACAATGCTATTAATCGTACCTAACTTGCTATACCATGATGCATGCTTCAACTATGCAATGCCACACAAAACAACCCACACAACGCAACAAGAAATAAATAACCCTACCGTTCTATGGTGTAGGCCCGAAGGCGAAAGGAATTCAACCGCTACTTACCTGAATGCTCGGCTTTCACTTGCTTACTTTTACCGTCCAATTCACACGCTCGACGACCTAAAACAACGTAAACTTAGTTTGATAAGCTATCAATAAATTCTAAAAGATTTTCTAACTAAAACTTAACAATACCTAAAACACATTTCACACTTAAAACCCAAAACCCGATTTCTATACTAATTACCGACGTCCAACTTTAAACGGCCATAACTTTCTCGTTTTTCAATAGATTTCGACGTGCTACCCCAACTCGGAAAGCTCTACACGTCTACTATCCATTGAAATGCTTTAATGAACCAAATACACAACTTAGCCAACTCGAATTCCCTAAAAACAGAATCGGCCCTTTGATGCACAATTCCGGTTTTTGTGTAACTTCCATCCAATCTTCAATCTAAACACTTAATTAACCTAAACTAACATATTTAACAATACCAACTTGAGAAACCAAAATTCGGATTTCATGGTTAGGGTTTTCCAAACCCTAACCAAATCCATCACAACAACCCTAAAAACACTACAATTCAACTCCTTAGTGTAATAAACTAAAAAACCCATGAGAAATTACCTTGAAATGCCTTGAGAAAATGAAGAAAGAAGGAGAGGAAACGTTGGCTATGGAGGAAAAGAGAGAGACACGATGGAGGAGAAGAAGATGAATGAAAAAAAAACCCATTTCTTTTCTTTTTAATTCATTCATTTAATTCACCAGTAAATTTACAATTTAACCCTCCCCTTTCTCACTTTAAACCAACGCCAAACCCCCCTCTAAACCACCACTTTTTCTTCCATCTCCTTCACAAATTTGATTGGTTAACACACATTGACAAAGTCAAACTCAAACTCTCCACCAAACACAATTAAGTTTGACTTGTCAAACTCCCACTTCTCATTTAACTTCTAAAACACTAATTTTGAATAATTAATCACTCATACTTGACTTTGATTAGGGTTACACGCTTTGAGAAAACTTCGGGTGTTACACAAATTCATCAAACGCAACAAGAGTATATACTTGCAAAAAAATTGAAGATTTAAAATCATTATATTTTTCTCATTATCGACAACAATAATAATAATAATAATAAAACAAACAGGAGGAGGAGAAAGGAAAACTACATATTATGTATCATACCTTCACTGATTTTGAGTATAAGAATTTTTGTTTACAAATCAAATTCGAAAATCCTTTTCTCATTAGCATGATAATCAATCCTCAAATTTTAATTATTTGAACACTCAAAATGCACAAGCGGATAGGCTTTGAATGTACATATAAACCCTATTCCCTAAGGCCACCAAGAAACCAAAGAACTCATTTAAGAGATCTGAAAGCTGAATACTTCATTTTCTAAAGACTCATAAATGGATCATAAATATGGTAATTGATTCTCTGAAACAAAAACTGTAAAGCCTGCCGGCTCAACTCTCTGGGATCCACGACGTTTTAACCCATCTCCGACCCCAACTGGGCCCTAGCTGTCAAGTGGTACTCCTCACTTGTAGCCTTGGGTACTAATCCCTGAGATCCTAGGTTCGAGTGGGGAGGAAGGCAAAAACTTCCTACAGGGGGAGAGAAGTTCGTGAGTGGGCCACCCATGCTTTGCGGATCCTCAGAGGCTCGAGGGCTCGATTGGGGCCGGAGATGGGTTAAAACGTCACGGATCCTGGAGGGTTTGGCCGACGGGCTTTACAAAAAACTAGCTCAAGTGCTACTCCTCACATGTAGCCTTGGGTACTAATCCCTGAGGTCCTGGGTTCGAGTGCGGAGGAAGGCAAAAACTCTCTACAAGGGGGAGAAGTTCGTGAGTGGGCCACCCGCCTTTTTTGTAAAGCCCGCCGGCCCAACCCTCTAGGATCCGCGACGTTTTAACCTCTGAGGATCCGCGGAGCATGGGTGGCCCACTCACGAACTTCTCTCCCATTGTAGGGAGTTTTTGCCTTCCTCCCAACTTGAACCCAGGACCTCAGGGATTAATACCTAAGACTACAAATGAGAAGTACCACTTGAGCTCGGATCCTCAGAGGCTCGAGGGCCCGGTTGAGGCCGGAGATGGGTTAAAACAGGGATTAATACCTAAGACTACAAATGAGAAGTACCACTTGAGCTCGGATCCTCAGAGGCTCGAGGGCCCGGTTGAGGCCGGAGATGGGTTAAAACGTCGCGGATCCCAAAGTGTTGGGCCGGCGGGCTTTACAAAAACCTCATGAAAGTGGTGCTGACAATTAGTTCAAGGAAAATATTTTCTTATTTCCTTATCCTATCTGGATAAAAATACACATCACTCTATATCTTTTTTCATCTCCTTTCCTAATATTAATACCAAAGAGCTTAACTTTGCAAAATACATGTCTATTATATATGCATATCAAATTTTTCATAAATGGAAATTGTAAAAAAAAAATTCCTTTTAGGGCATAGAGATATGAATCACATGAAATCAATCGAAAAAAATATGATAAGACTAACCAGTTGGCACATAAATAGTTGGTGAATCCATGAGAACCACCTCGAAATTGGTCGTAATCATGGGAATCACCCTTCTTGACGCCTATAACTTTTAAAGATTGACCAAGATCCATAGAACTAAAAGACTAGCTAAAAAACAGTGGGTTGATAGGCTACTCTAGTTGATTTATGTTGAACGATATAAGAAAGAACTAAACTTAGAAAATACCAACAGATGGATGAGGTTATTTGTGAGCTATAATTCGTTAGTTCCCACAATATCTAGCATATTAAATTGGCAATGTTTGCATATTCCCAAGACAATCAATGAATACGAGCAATTATTTCATACAACAATTAGACATTTTTTGTTAAACCAAAAAGTTTACTATTCATGGTATGCAGAGAACAAGGCCATTGCAACCATCACATGAACAAGAGCGATTTTTGCTGGCCTAAAGATAAATATGAGGACATTGACTTGAATATTTGACTTATACCTGTAGCTCGATACGACATATTTCAAGGAAGTATTACAAATAATTACTTTACAACCATTATAGTTGAATGGATATTGAACAATGCAATGAAGAAAAATTGACTTGTATAATCAGAAGTATAAATGCTTGCTCCTTGAAGAGTGAGGGTCATTTTTAAAATATTTGATAAAAAGAAGAAAACATTACCCGCAAAAGAACAAATATGAAAAGTAAGTTTAAAAGAAGTTACTTTTTAAACTACGTGGGAAACAAACAACATGAATAAAGGAATTAATTAGTTTGGCCATTGGCTACGTGGAGCATTCGAAAGTCTAGTGATTGTTTAATGAGTGGCGATTGCCCATTTCAATACACATGAAAAAAAGGAGACGACACTTTTCATCACAATTCTACAATTGAATTATCAACATTCAGATGCACCAAGTGGAGCATCGACCACCTTCATCTAGAATGTGATTGATATGAAACAAATACTCCCAAGTCTGAACCCAAATAAAGAAAAAATCAAAAGAACACTGGTCATGACTGAAAAATATTGGTGATAAATTAAGCTTTTCACTGCAAGAATTTGTCAGCATTTCAACTATCCTGATTTCCACAATAATACGAAACCCAACAGTTTAAAAAGCGAATCCTTGTACCAATCAGATAATAAAAAATGAAAAAAGTTTGAAGAGAGAATAAACAAAGAGCAGGTGTCAAGTGTCTTACTTTGTTTAGGTACCAAATAAATAACATGGGACAGAGATAAGAAAAAAAATGTAGCCTAAAACAAGTGTCATATCAAAAATTAAAGTCCAGGGTAATTACCAATTTAAATCTAAAAGTATGAGATTAATTTGAAAAAACTTTTAAACAAAAAATTTTAACAACTAAAACCTTAAACTTTCCAAAATGTAACAAATCAAACAATACCGGGGGCCGATCAGCCCCTGTTCTCAATATACGCCACAAACGGTGGATTAATTTAAATTGAACGGCCCCCGTTTTGTCCAGTGTTTATTTAGCACTGAACATATTTGGGTTGGAAGGTCGATGGGGGGTGGAGACTCCCCGTTCAACATGCACTGCACATGATTCGAGAATGTGGAGTCCCCACATTGAAATGGCCCCCCGTTCCTTACACCCCAATTTCAGGAGTGCTCGAGGATGAGGGGTCCCCTCCCCAGAGCGGCCCCCGTTCTCGTGCGTAATGTTTAAGAACAGTGGGTCATTTTTGTGGCAGGCGTTGAGATTTCAGCGGTGAGGATCCTGTAGATCGCTGAAGATGAAGAACATAGAGAAACAAGAGAATGGCGACAACAACACAATGATTTCCCTATAACAGGTATTACAAATATACAACTAACAATTAATGAATGAAAAGACATAAGCTACAGTTGTAATTAAACAGAGCTAACTAGAATAAAGAAGTTAGCTAGAATTGAATAGTTATGCTAATAGCTTGATGGGGGATGACGCGTGAAAACGTGATCTAAACAAATTGTGGGCGGAAACTAAAATGATGAACGCGAAATAAGCACAAACAGAGGCATAAAATAGAGAACATGCAAGCAATGATCGTGGGAATGTTATGAAGATGCTGGACATGCAACACACACACAGAAAGATGCGACAACAATGGAAAACAACACAACAATATTTCTCTCGGTCAACAAGCCCGAAGAGTCTCCCAAACAGAACAACGAAATATGATGAAAAATAGGGGATGCAAAAAATGGAAAATGGCAAAGAGGCAAGAGAATGGAGATGGGCAAACCTAATATTACCTCAGACTTACCATTTGGATTGAAAGAAGCGCTGTGGAGAAGATGAGAGCGTCGAGGAATAAATGTTGGCCGAAGATGTTCTCTGAACCTCTCGGGAAGGAACTCTTCGTGAGCAGAAGAGTGCTTCGGCAATGGAAACGGTCCTGCGAGCACTGTTTCGTCCTTAGAAGAGGCCGGTGAGATGGAGCGAAGGCCCGAGGCTGGCTAAGGAGTCAAAGTCGATAGCTCTCAGCGCATGACTTCTCGGAGGAAGAACAACAGCTTTTGGGCGAAGGTTTTGCCACCTTCCACTGGTATCCGCTCTCGACAGAGCGGAGCGAAGAGAAGCGAGTAAGAATATTCCCAAGTAACCCACAAACTCAGAATACACTTTCTAGTGATTCCATCGGGTGCCAAGCACTGCCTGTGGAAGAGCACCGAAGCTCTCACAATGAAGACGACGCCTCACTTGATTTTCCAAAGATTTGTATATTAACTGACTAAACTATTACAGAGCATTGAAAAGGCGACTTGTGATGGAGGACGGGGGTATGGAGTAAATTTATCAGAGAAGTAGTAGTGGTAAAGGCGTAAGTCCAAAAGTAATGAGGAACTAAGGAATGAAAAAGCAGAGCAAGACCAGTTTCAACCACATGATGATTTTTTTGTTCGACTCTACCGTTTTGATTTGGAGTATAGGGACAAGAAATTCAATGGTGAATGCCAAGAGATCTAAACAGAGGAGTGAGAGACTAAAATTTACCACCCCAGTCGGATTAGATAACTTTGATTTTAGCATTAAATTGAGAATTAACAAATTGGTAGAAATGCTCAAAAGTGTGGTAGACATTGCTTTTTAATTTTAGAGGAAAAATCCAAGTGAAATGTGTACAATCGTCGACAAAGAGAAGGAAATATCTTGCACCAGTAATGGATTTTATAAGAGACGGACCCCAAACATCAGTATGGACAATATCGAAAGCAAATTGAGCATGAGATTGAGAATTTTGAAATGGTAATTGATGACCTTTGCTAATTTGGCAGGGGATACAAAATTAATGCACAACATTTGGTAAATTTAAATTACAAGATTTGAGAGGTTAGTGCATTACAGGAACAGAAAGGTGACCCAAACGTAAATGCCAAAAATCATCCAAAATAGAGGATGAAGCAGGACTGTGATGAGCAGCTAGAGATAGAGCAGGAGCTGCAAAACGGCATGTGAGGAGGCCGAGCAGCAGCAGACAAACGCTGACTAGAGGAGGGCGTGTGTTAGAGCCCATCATGGATAGCACCACGAAGGAGGATTGGATGAGAAAGCCGATCCTTGACAAAAAAACACGTCGGGTGAAATTCAATGAAGAATGAATTTTGTTGACGTAATTTTGATACGCTTAACAGACTATGCACAAGATGTAGAGTGTGATAGACTTTGTGTAACTTAAGGGACCGGCCGATGGCCGGAAGAGATGTAGAACCAGAAAGACAAAGAGGAATGGCTTTACCTTCAGTTGTGGCAACGTGGGAATGGTCGGGGAGAGAATGAAGTTGGTTGAGAAGCTCGGGCTACGGCGAGAAGTGATCGGTAGCTCTGAAATCCAGGACACATAGAGTGGTCGGCGACAAAGAAGACAGAGTGGAGAGAAGGCCGGTGGAAGTTGGCATCACAGAGGGGCGGATCTGGGATCTCGAAAACGGGTGAGGGATTAAGGGAGTGGGTGGGTTGGGATGACTAAAGTCGAGTCGGGTGTGGGCTGAGGGGAGAAAGTAGGTTGGTTGAAACGGATCAGTAGAGAGACCGCTGCGAGAAGCTGGTAACATTTGAAGGCTGAGTGGCCCAGTCTGCCACAAATTTGAGAACGGGGCCTGGAGTGGTGAGCAGGCCGGGGACGCCATGGGCCTGCCTGGTGAGTATTAGAACCAGGTCGGCTGGGAAAGAAACCGGGGGCCATGTTGGGCAGAAATGCGTGGTCCGGCCGAGGGCTCCAAGAGGAGCGAAAAGATCGCTGAAAAGTAATGTTCGCCTGCAACTGTGCGGGCGTCGGGAGGGAGACGCTGTGGTTTTGCTTCTCCAGGCAAAAATCATAGCTTTGGAGCATGCTTTGTACGTCTTCCAGAGAGAGTTGTTCGGAGCGAGTAGTGATGGCAGTGACGAAGGGGTTATACTCCAAGGCGAGGCCTCTGAAGAAATACAGCATTTTATCTTTGGGGGAAACAGATTCGCCGATGGCCGCGAGCGTGTTGCAAATGCCAGTGAGTTTCTGAATGTACATAGCGGCCGAGAGGCCATCTTTGGTGAGAGATTGAATGTAGCGACCCTTACCCGTACCCTTATTTTTTTTCGTATATTTTTTTTTTAACCTACGTAAATACTATAACGTTAAAGCGGAAATTTAAAACCATTAACTCTATTTATAAAAAAAACTATAGAAAACAAATTATATTAAAACCATAAAACAATTAAAGCATTGGGGGGAAAAAACGTCAAGGCCATGAAAAACAAGAGGGGCGATCGATCGCCCCATTATCAGGCAAACGATCGCCCATATTAAAATACAGGGGCGATCGACCGCCCCTATTTCAGGCGATCGATCGCCCTTGGCGACCAATCACAGGCCGATTGATCGCCCTATTACAGACGATCAATCGATAGGCTCTCTGGAATTTCTTAGAGTGCTGCCTCACTTCTGCCGATCGATCACCCCCTTCTGGCGATCGGTCGGCAGGCTCTCTGGATTCTGAAATCCAGAGAGCTACTACCTCTTTCCTTCCTTTTCTTTCCTTCGCTCTTCCCTTCTTTGTTCTCGTTCCCTAAACACTTTTTTTGTAACACCAAACATTTCGGCCAGGTGATTTTCTGACCATTTTCATTGTCACCCTCTTATTTAACCGTTATGATTTAAATTTAATGTTAAGACAAATTTATTACAAGTTGAGTAAAACTAGGTTGGGTGGCAGTTTAGTAATTAGAATTGATGGATTAGGTATAAATAGGAAATGGAAACCTTAAATCTCATTTTATTACAACTGTAGCCGACATTCCCTCTCGGCGATTCCTTCTTTCCCAAGTTCTTGCTCTCGGCTACCAGAACTTCCCTTAACCGACGGCTGGTTTCGAGCTTGCTCTTCTCTGCAAATCCACACCCGAGGTATGAAATGGACAATGTAGTCATTCATTCGTAAATAAAGCTCTGCTTTCAGCTCGGCACTGAGTTCGGATTTTTAGCAGTGGCCGAGTAGTTTAAGACCTTTTTTTTAAATCTGAGAGTAGAAATGTCATCCCGAATCGATTCTGAGCATTTTAAGTAACCGACTCGGATTTAATCAATGGTAAAACCTGTCAACCTAGTTTCGGATTTCAGACTGCATTGTGTCAAACAGAGGAATCGGAATGACTTTAGCTATTAGATCCTATGATGGTTTATGATTAGGACTATTAGGACTTTGTTTTAACTACTGTAATGTACATGTTTTAGGTGAAGAAGTTTAAAGGAAAGAAGCTCGGATTGCTAAGGAATCCAGGTAAGTGAATGTGTTAAGATTTCCGGCCACTAGGACCCTACACCGCAAGGGTATTAGGAAATCACTGAGATGTTAGCTTATGGACTATGATTTGTTATTTCCACGATATGAAGAAGTTGTGTAAGTAAATGTAAAGTTACAGGATGTTTTACTTGTCCTCATGATATAACTCTCTCTATGAACTTTATGTCTATGCACTGTGTCCCTGTTATGATTAAGTTGAGAATATGAAAAGCAAATGTAACCAAGATTAAGTGCAGAGCGGGGAAAAACTATGTTATGTATGACTCGCGAATTCTCCCACTGGTGGAGGCCGAGTTAATGATATGTACGACTCGCGAAATCTCCCACTGGTGGAGGCCGAGTTAATGATATGTATGGCTCGCGAATTCTCCCACTGGGGAGGCCGAGTGATGTATCATGATTGCCGCGATAGGCAAATGATTATGTATGACTGCCGCGATAGGCAAATGACTATGTACCCCTGTCTTCCTCCCTCGTTCCCTGCCTTAATACATGTTATGTAAAAGATAAAGATGAACACGAATGATGAATGGTTTATGAACTTATGTCTCTTTAAATTGTGTACTCATGTATATCTGTCAGCATGCATTCCTTACTAAGCATTAGGCTTATAGTTAAACCTTATGGTGTAGGTGAAGAAGGTTCAGGTGAGGATGTTATGTTCAAAGAGGATGCTTAAGGCTGGTTGCTGGAGGATGCTCAAGGTGACAGTGCGGGGCTGGAGAGGCGATTTATGACCCCTAGTTAAGACTCTTATGTTACAGTATGTTAAAGGATATGGTAGTTTAAGTAGGATGAGATTATTTTAAAACGTGGAGCTTTGAAACTGTCTAGTGAATCACTGAATCAGGGAATGATTAAATAGATTTATAAATGACCTGTGGCTTAAGTCTTCCGCTATATGCATTTTGAATGAGTTGTGTTTTCTTTCTGTTGGGAGGAGTCATTTGATGATTTAGTGTTCTCTACCATAAGACGGAAGCTGGATGAGGCAATCGTCCGGTTGACGTCATCGGCAGATGCCGAAGGTTAATTATTTGATGGTTTAGTCTTCCGGCTGACGTCATCGGCAGATGCCGAAGGTGAATTGTTTGTGTAACGACCCCGGCCAGGAGCCGTCACATACTCATATACTTTCATTAACCGTTTGCCTGACTTTTACTATTATTACATTCACTTACTATCTCACAACAAACTTCCACATTATACATATATATTTTTTTTTAAACTGGTAATAGAGACGCAGAACCATTAAGGAAAACGAACCCTCTCGTGCCCGACTTCCCACGCCTCGTCGGCTCAAACTTTCACAGAGTCGAGCGACTAGACTCGGTCATTGGTTTCTTGACAATTCCGGGAAAAGAGGAGGTATCCTCAATTCTCTTAACATAATACCACTCGGGTTTGCATGGGTTTCATGCGTTGACAGCCCTCAGAAATTTAGTTGTCCGGTCATCACGTGCATTACGCGTGACTCGCTTAACATCACCTAAAAGGAGACATCTTCCGGTGGACACGTGGGTCTCGCGTGATAAATTAAAACATCATCCGGTCGCTAATCGACAAAACACATTTTTCATCTTCCGGTGAACACGTGGGTCTCACGTGCTAAATTAAAACATCATCCGGTCGCTAATCGACAAAACACATTTTTTTCATCTTCCGGTGAACACGTGGGTCTCGCGTGCTAAATTAAAACATCATCCGGTCGCTAATCGACAAAACACATGTTTCATCTTCCGGTGAACACGTGGGTCTCACGTGCTAAATTAAAACATCATCTGGTCGCTAATCGACAAAACACATTTTTTTCATCTTCCGGTGAACACGTGGGTCTCGCGTGCTAAATTAAAACATCATCCGGTCGCTAATCGACAAAACACATGTTTCATCTTCCGGTGACGTCATCCGGAAGACTAAACCATCATGCAACTATTCTTTCGGCATTTGCCGATAACGTCAGCCGGAAGACTAAACCATCAACAATTAACCTTCGGCATCTGCCGATGACGTCAGCCGGAAGACTAAACCATCAAACTCTAACATTCGGCATTTGCCGATGACGTCAGCCGGAAGATTGCCTCATCCAGCTTCCGTCTTACGGTAGAGAACACTAAAACATCAAAGGACTCCTTTCAACTAGAAGAAAACACAACTCATCCAAATGCATATAGCTGAAGACTTAAGCAACAGATCATTCATAAATCTATATAATCATTCCCTGACTCAGTGATCCACTAGACGGTTTCAAACTCAATGTTTTAAAATAATCTCATCCTACTTAAACTACTATATCCTTTAACTTACTGTAACATGAGAGTTTAAACCAGGGGTCATAAATCGCCTCTCCAGCCCCGCACTGTCACCTTGAGCATCCTCCAGCAACCAGCCTTAAGCGTCCTCTTTGCACATAACATCCTCACCTGAACCTTCTTCACCTACACCATAAGGTTTAACTATAAGCCTAATGCTTAGTAAGGAATGCATGCTGACAGATATACATGAGTACACAATTTAAAGAGACATAAGTTCATAAACCATTCATCATTCGTGTTCATCTTTATCATTTACATGACATGTATTAAGGCAGGAGACGAGGGAGGAAGACAGGGTACATAGTCATTTGCCTATCGCGGCAGTCATACATAATCATTTGCCTATCGCGGCAATCATGATACATCACTCGGCCTCCCCCAGTGGGAGAATTCGCGAGCCATACATATCATTAACTCGGCCTCCACCAGTGGGAGAATTCGCGAGCCATACATATCATTAACTCGGCCTCCACCAGTGGGAGAATTCGCGAGTCATACTTAACATAGTCTTTTCCCCCGTTCTGCACTTAATCATGGTTACATTTACTTTTCATGTTCTCAACTTAATCATAAACGTGGACATAATACATAGACATGAGGTTCACAGAGAAAAGTCATACCATGAGGACAAGTAGAACATCCTGTAACTTTACATTTACTTACACAACTTCTTCATATCGTGGAAATAACAAATCATAGTCAACAAGTTAACATCCCAGTGATTTCCTAATACCCTTGCGGTGTAGGGCCCTAGTGGCCGGAAATCTTAACACATTCACTTACCTGGATTCCTTAGCAATCCGAACTTCCTTTCTTTAACTTCTTCACCTAAAACATGTACATTACAGTAGTTAAAACAAAGTCCTAGTAGTCCTAATCATAAACCATCCTAGGATCTAATAGCTAAAGTCATTCCGATTCCTCTGTTTGACACACTGCAGTCTGAAATCCGAAACTAGGTGGACAGGTTTTACCATTGATTAAATCCGAGTTGGTTACTTAAAATACTCAGAATCGATTCGGGATGACATTTCTACTCTCAGATTAAGAAAATCACAACCTGCTCGGCCACTGCTAAAAATCCGAACTCAGTGCCGAGCTGAAAACAGAGCTCTATTTACTAATGAATGACTACATTGTCCATTTCATACCTCGGGTGTGGATTTGCAGAGAAAAGCAAGCTCGAAACCGGTCGTCGGCAGAGGAAAGTTCTGGTAGCCGAGAGCAAGAACTTGGAAGAGAAGAAATCGCCGAGAGGGAATGTCGGCTACAGTGGCAATAAATGAGATTTAAGGTTTCCATTTCCTATTTATACTAAATCCATCGATTTTAATTTACAAAACTGCCACCCAACCTAGTTTTACTTAACTTGTAATAATTTATCTTAACATTAAATTTTAAATCATAAAGGTTAAATAAGAGGGTGACAATGAAAATGGTCAGCAAATCACCTGGCCGAAATGTCGGGTGTTACAGTTTGATGGTTTAGTCTTCCGGTTGACGTCATCGGCAGATTCCAAAGGATAGTTGTATGATGGTTTAGTCTTCCGGATGACGTCACCGGAAGATGTAAAATGTGTTTTGTCGTTTAGCGACCGGAAGATGTAAAATGTGTTTTTGTCATTTAGTGACCGGATGATGTTTTAATTTAGCACGCGAGGCCCACGTGCCCACTGGAAGATGTCTCCTTTTAGGTGATGTTAAGCGAGTCACGCGTAATGCACGTGATGACCGGACGACTAAGTTTATGAGGGTTATCAACGCATGCAACCCATGCAAACCTGAGTGGTATTATGTTAAGAGAATTGAGGGCACTTCCTCTTTTCCCGAAATTGGCAAGAAGACAATGACCGAGTGTAGTCGCTCGACTCTGTGAGAGTTGAGCCGACGAGGCGTGGGAAGTCAGGCACGAGAGGGTTCATCTTCCTTAATGGTTCTGCGTCTCTATTACCAGTTTAGAAAGAAAAAAAAAATATATGTAAAATGTGAAAGTCTGTTGAGAGATAGTAAGTGAATGTAATAATAGTAAAAGTCAAGCAAACGATTAATGAAAGAATATGATCACGTGACGGCTCCTGGCCGGGGTCGTTACAATTGTGGTATCAGAGCAAAACCAGGTTCTAAAACCGATTCTGCAGACTGCCTTCCAGCACTGATTGTCACTTGAGCACACCTCAACAACTGTAAGTGTTTATGATTTCATGTATGTCATTAAGTTAAGTTATGCCTGTAATGATTTGTCCAGGAATCCCAAGATGGTTAGAGGTCAACAGAGAGAGACCAATGAGGATAGCAATGCTATCGCTCAGTTGACTGAGTTGGTCATGCGCCAACCTCACCAGATAGAACGACTGATGACAGCTAGAGAAGAACAAGGAAACTCCAGTACTAACGCAACTCATGACCATGGGGGTGAGCGCTTTCACCAGCTTCGACCCCCGGTGTTTAATGGGTATGTTTCAGATCCTATTCATGCTGAGGAGTGGATCCGAAAGATTGAAGACATGTTTAAGTATGCAAAGGTTGACGAAGGGGATAAGGTCACCTATGCTGTCTTTCATTTGGAATTAAGTGCAAGGCATTGGTGGGACTCGACCCAGAGCACCGCTAATGCCGAAGCTATGACCTGGGGGATGTTCAAGACTGCCTTCTTTGACAAGTACTTCAATAGGACTGTTCGGGCCAACAAGAAGAAGGAGTTCATGAATCTACGACAAACCGGCTCTGTGACGGATTATATATGTGAATTTGATGCTTTATCACGGTTTGCTCCCCGTATGATTGAGGATGAGGAAGATAAGATTTACCAGTTTGTTCAAGGACTGAAGCCAAGTCTGTACATGAAAGTGAAGACTGCTGGGATACATAATGTACCTGATGGGGATGTGACGGCTAAGGCCTTGGAGCTAGAGGAGGCAGAAATGACAGCATACGCACAGCGCGAACAGCCAAAGAAACTCATTAAAGACACTCAGCCGCCACCACGTCAGAACAAGGGTTGGCAGCCACGACAGAACAGGGGACCGCAGCAACAGCAGCATGGTATGAAGAGGCCCCTCAACCAGAATGATGACCAGGGAAAAGGAAAGAGACCTCTGGCGCCTCTATGCCCTACATGTCAGAGGAACCACCCTGGTGAGTGCAAGCTGCTTTCTGGCCGGTGTTTCAGGTGTGATAAGACCGGACACATGGTCAGAGATTGTCCCATGCCGCCAGACCCGAACCGTGCAAGGGTTGTACCCAGAGTGTATGCGTTGATGGAAGATGTGGGAGCTGATCAACATACAGTCATATCAGGTACCATCATGATCTGCGGTTTTGCTGCTTATACAATTATTGATACAGGGGCCACACACTCGTTTATATCAACCTTGTTTGTATGCAAACATAACATAGGACCCTTACCAGCTGAAAGGTCATATAGTGTTGTGTTGCCATCAGGGAAGTCCCTACATTCAGAACAAATTGTTAAGGGTGACGTCGTGTCCTTAGGGGATAAGGATCTCTATGCGGAGTTAATTGTCATTGACATAAAGGGGTATGAGGTGATATTAGGGATGGATTGGTTATTTAGACATCATGCCACGATAAGTTGTAGATCCGGAATAGTTGATTTTAGACCCCCAAATGATAATCATTATTCCTTCCAAGCTATTCCTAAAATAAGTAAGATACCAATTATATCCTCACTAGAAATATACCAGATGCTGAGATGTGGTTGTGAGAGCTACCTGGCTAGTGTAATAGATGACCGGGTGAAGAATAAAATTGAGCTACAAGATATTCCTATAGTCCGGGAGTTTCCCGAGGCATTCTTAGATGATTTACCGGGTATACCACCCGATAGAGAAATAGAGTTTGTAATTGATACATACCCCGAGGCATCACCTGTATCTAAGAATCCCTACCGTATGGCACCTGTTGAGTTGAAAGAATTGAAGGTTCAACTGCAGGAATTGGTTGACAAGGGATTTATTCGCCCCAGTAGTTCCCCTTGGGGTGCACCAATCTTATTTGTAAGGAAGAAAGATGGTTCTCTTAGAATGTGCATAGACTACAGGGAACTAAATAAGTTGACAATCAAGAATAGGTATAGACTACAGGGAACTAAATAAGTTGACAATCAAGAATAGGTACCCCTTACCTAGGATTGATGATTTGTTTGATCAATTGCAAGGAGCTAAGGTATTTTCAAAGATAGATTTACGATCGGGTTATTACCAACTGAAGGTTAAAGAAGGAGATATACCAAAGACAGCCTTCAGAACCCGTTATGGACATTATGAATTCTTAGTCATGTCGTTTGGATTGACAAACGCCCCTACCGCTTTTATGGATCTAATGAACCCGGTGTTTCGTGAGTATTTGGATAAGTTTGTGATTGTATTCATAGATGATATCTTGATATACTCCCGAACTGTGGCTGACCATGAAGAACATTTGAAAGTGGTTTTGATGACATTGAAGGAGCATCAACTTTACGCCAAGCTGTCTAAGTGTGAGTTTTGGTTAGATAAGGTTAATTTCCTTGGCCATGTAGTTTCTGCTAATGGCATATCTGTGGACCCGACCAAAATTCAGGCAGTAAAGGATTGGCCTCAACCTAAGAATGCCAGCGAAGTCCGCAGCTTCCTTGGATTGGCAGGCTATTACAGGAAGTTCATCAAGGGATTTTCCATGATAGCTAAACCCCTGACGAGTTTGACAAAGAAGGACATTAAGTATTCTTGGACTGAAGCCTGTGAAGACAGCTTCCAGACGTTAAAACTGAAGTTAACAACAGCCTCTGTATTGACCCTCCCAACCGAAGAAGGAAAATTTAGTGTTTACTGAGATGCTTCTAAAGTCGGTTTAGGTTGTGTTCTGATGCAAGAGGGTAAAGTTATAGCGTATGCTTCTAGGCAGCTAAAGAGTTATGAGCAAAATTACCCCACTCATGATCTAGAATTAGCTGCTGTTGTTTTTGCCTTGAAGATTTGGAGACACTATTTATATGGACAGCAATGTGAGGTGTTTTCTAACCATAAAAGTCTAAAGTACCTCTTCACACAGAAGGAATTAAACATGAGACAGAGACGTTGGTTGGAATTTGTCAAGGATTACGATTTTGAGATCAAGTATCACCCCGGGAAGGCTAACTCTGTAGCTGATGCGTTGAGTAGGATGTCAACAACAATGCAGCCCGTGGTTTCAACCATGTCTATACCCTTAAGAACAGAAGTTCAGAAATTTGACTTGGAGATAGTTCCAGAGTTATCAGTCTTGCTCGCTGAGTTAACTATTCAACCAACAATTTTGGAAAAGATCAAGGATGCACAACAGAAGGATTCAGTGGAAAATATCAGCATGATGGATAAGTTGAAGGACACCACCTCCGAGTTCAGTCTCTCCAAGGATGGGATCCTGAGGTTTTGAAATCGGTGGTGCATTCCTAATGATGTGGAATTGCGTAAGTTGATCTTGGCTGAGGCGCACTCCTCTTCCTTTTCTGCACATCGTGGCTGCACCAAGATGTACCGAGACCTGAAGTTACAGTACTGGTGGCCTAACCTAAAAAGGGATGTTGCTAAGTATGTAGAGTCCTGTTTAGTATGCCAACAAGTCAAAGCCGAGCACCAACGTCTGGGAGGTACTCTTCAGCCGTTGCCTATTCCCGAATGGAAGTGGGAACATATAGCTATGGATTTTGTTTTAGGACTACCTAAGACGACAAAAGGACATGATTGTATTTGGGTTGTGGTGGATAGACTGACGAAATCAGCCCATTTCTTACCTGTAAGGACCACCTATACGATGGACCAATTTGCTGATCTTTATGTTCAGGAAATTATTAGGTTGCATGGGATCCCAGTATCCATTGTCTCTGACCGTGATCCCAGGTTTACCTCTCGATTCTGGAAAAGTTTGCAAGGCACATTAGGTACAAAGTTATCTTTCAGCACAACTTTTCACCCACAGACCGATGGCCAGTCAGAAAGGACGATTCAAATACTCGAAGATATGTTGAGAGCATGTGTACTTGACTTTCAGACAACTTGGAGCAGACATTTACCACTAGTTGAGTTTTCCTACAATAACAGTTATAAGTCCACCATCGGTATGGCACCTTATGAAGCACTGTATGGTAGGAAATGTAGGTCACCCCTTTACTGGGACGAGGTTGGTGAAACAAAACTTCTTGGACCTGATATTCTGCAGCAAATGTCAGATAAGATTGCAACTATTCGGAAAAGAATGATGACTGCACAAAGCCGGCAGAAGTGTTATGCAGATCAAAGGAGAAGGGAACTCGAGTTTTCAGTAGGAGATGAAGTATTCTTAAAGGTGTCACCATTTAAAGGAGTCTTAAGATTTGGCAAGAAGGGAAAACTTAATCCTAGATTTATTGGACTCTTCCCTGTCTTGGCAAAAGTCGGGAGTACAGCTTACAGACTGCAACTGCCCCCATCGTTGGATAAAGTTCATAATGTCTTCCATGTGTCAATGTTAAGGAAGTGCATGCGTGATCCGATGCAGGTCATCCAGCCATCGGATATTGGTTTAGAACCGACACTGGAGTATGAGGAGAAACCGATACAGATATTGGAATATGCAGTCAAGACTCTGAGAAACAAAGAGATCCCATTGGTGAAAGTTTTATGGACAAATCACAGCATTGAAGAAGCCACATGGGAAAGGCAGCAGGAGATGTTGGACAAATATCCTAAGTTATTTGCTTGATCAATTTTCGAGGACGAAAATTTTGTTTAAGGAGGGGTGGATGTAACACCTGACATTTCGGCCAGGTGATTTTCTGACCATTTTCATTGTCACCCTCTTATTTAACCGTTATGATTTAAATTTAATGTTAAGACAAATTTATTACAAGTTGAGTAAAACTAGGTTGGGTGGCAGTTTAGTAATTAGAATTGATGGATTAGGTATAAATAGAAAATGGAAACCTTAAATCTCATTTTATTACCACTGTAGCCGACATTCCCTCTCGGCGATTCCTTCTTTCCCAAGTTCTTGCTCTCGGCTACCAGAACTTCCCTTCACCGACGGCTGGTTTCGAGCTTGCTCTTCTCTGCAAATCCACACCCGAGGTATGAAATGGACAATGTAGTCATTCATTCGTAAATAGAGCTCTTTTTTCAGCTCGGCACTGAGTTCGGATTTTTAGCAGTGGCCGAGTAGTTTAAGACCTTTTTTTTAAAATCTGAGAGTAGAAATGTCATCCCGAATCGATTCTGAGCATTTTAAGTAACCGACTCGGATTTAATCAATGGTAAAACCTGTCCATCTAGTTTCGGATTTCAGACTGCAGTGTGTCAAACAGAGGAATCAGAATTACTTTAGCTATTAGATCCTAGGATGGTTTATGATTAGGACTATTAGGACTTTGTTTTAACTACTGTAATGTACATGTTTTAGGTGAAGAAGTTTAAAGGAAAGAAGCTCGGATTGCTAAGGAATCCAGGTAAGTGAATGTGTTAAGATTTCCGGCCACTAGGGCCCTACACCGCAAGGGTATTAGGAAATCACTGAGATGTTAGCTTATGGACTATGATTTGTTATTTCCACGATATGAAGAAGTTGTGTAAGTAAATGTAAAGTTACAGGATGTTTTACTTGTCCTCATTATATAACTCTCTCTATGAACTTTATGTCTATGCACTGTGTCCCTGTTATGATTAAGTTGAGAATATGAAAAGCAAATGTAACCAAGATTAAGTGCAGAGCGGGGAAAGACTATGTTATGTATGACTCGCGAATTCTCCCACTGGTGGAGGCCGAGTTAATGATATGTACGACTCGCGAAATCTCCCACTGGTGGAGGCCGAGTTAATGATATGTATGGCTCGCCAATTCTCCCACTGGGGAGGCCGAGTGATGTATCATGATTGCCGCGATAGGCAAATGATTATGTATGACTGCCACGATAGGCAAATGACTATGTACCCCTATCTTCCTCCCTCGTTCCCTGCCTTAATACATGTTATGTAAAAGATAAAGATGAACACGAATGATGAATGGTTTATGAACTTATGTCTCTTTAAATTGTGTACTCATGTATATCAGTCAGCATGCATTCCTTACTAAGCATTAGGCTTATAGTTAAACCTTATGGTGTAGGTGAAGAAGGTTCAGGTGAGGATGTTATGTTCAAAGAGGATGCTTAAGGCTTGTTGCTGGAGGATGCTCAAGGTGACAGTGCGGGGCTGGAGAGGCGATTTACGACCCCTAGTTAAGACTCTTATGTTACAGTATGTTAAAGGATATGGTAGTTTAAGTAGGATGAGATTATTTTAAAACGTGGAGCTTTGAAACTGTCTAGTGAATCACTGAATCAGGGAATGATTAAATAGATTTATAAATGACCTGTTGCTTAAGTCTTCCGCTATATGCATTTTGAATGAGTTGTGTTTTCTTTCTGTTGGGAGGAGTCATTTGATGATTTAGTGTTCTCTACCGTAAGACGGAAGCTGGATGAGGCAATCGTCCGGTTGACGTCATCGGCAGATGCCGAAGGTTAATTGTTTGATGGTTTAGTCTTCCGGCTGACGTCATCGGCAGATGCCGAAGGTGAATTGTTTGATGGTTTAGTCTTCCGGTTGACGTCATCGGCAGATGCCAAAGGATAGTTGTATGATGGTTTAGTCTTCCGGATGACGTCACCGGAAGATGTAAAATGTGTTTTGTTGTTTAGCGACCGGAAGATGTAAAATGTGTTTTTGTCATTTAGTGACCGGATGATGTTTTAATTTAGCACGCGAGACCCACGTGCCCACCGGAAGATGTCTCCTTTTAGGTGATGTTAAGCGAGTCACGCGTAATGCACGTGATGACCGGACGACTAAGTTTCTGAGGGTTATCAACGCATGCAACCCATGCAAACCCGAGTGGTATTATGTTAAGAGAATTGAGGGCACTTCCTCTTTTCTCGAAATTGGCAAGAAGCCAATGACCGAGTCTAGTCGCTCGACTCTGTGAGAGTTGAGCCGACGAGGCGTGGGAAGTCGGGCACGAGAGGGTTCGTCTTCCTTAATGGTTCTGCGTCTCTATTACCAGTTTAGAAAGAAAAAAAAAATATATGTAAAATGTGAAAGTCTGTTGAGAGATAGTAAGTGAATGTAATAATAGTAAAAGTCAAGCAAACGATTAATGAAAGAATATGATCACGTGACGGCTCCTGGCCGGGGTCGTTACATTTTTTCCCACACATACACCCTAACAAACATAATAAACTAAACACTTTATCACATTTTCATTCAAAACATCCTACATTTATCTATTTCATAATTCACAAAACCTGCCTAAAACTTAGCCATAAACGTAGTGAAAATTCATAAAAACAAACTCTATGGATCCGTTTAAAACTAAACATTTCCCCCCAGTTTTAAATCACCAAGCAGTTTATAAAATAGTTTCCAAAACGTTTAAAAACATCAAAACATAAATCTATCAATTAATCAGATTTCTAAACATCCTAATATGTTCAACTATACAATTTTTATCTAACTATCGTGTTCCCAAAATATACACTTACTTCCCCACGGGTCACCGACTGCCCAGCGCACTCCCACGAGCCATCCTCCAACAACTGCGTCAATCCTCAGGTGGAGGGATCTCGTCCTCACCTTGCTCAAGATCACCTACTGTAATATCCGGTTTGTACGGACCTTTTATTATATTATTATTATATTATTATTGGCATTTTTTGTAATTATGTCAAATCGGGTCCGATTTACGAAAAGAAAACGTCATTACGATCCTAGCGATTGATTAGAATTTTAAGGAATTTACGGAAATTTTCGGAGATCAAACACTATATTCCGAGTAAATACGCTTTTCGTAATGTAAAAGACGTTCTCGTAAAAATAGCAAACGAGGTCCAAATTGCGAACGGACAGTTTTAATAAATCCCTGGCAATGAATAGAAGTTATTGGAAAAATATGATTCTTTCGAGGATCCGAATAGTTGGACGATTAACGAACCGAAGGACGAAATCAATATAAAAATCAAAGAAGGGCAAAATAGTAATTTACAAAATCAATTTATAAAATATTACAAACCATTCTTTTTTCACTCATTCTCTTCTTCTTCTCCCTGGATTCCCACGACAGAGAGCGAGCTCTCTCCCTGGCGCCGGCGACTCCTCACAATCCGACCTCCGTCCGACCTCCGTTCTTCCTCCGTCCTTCACGTTTTCTTCCTCTCTCGCTACCCTCGGTATGTGCCTTTAATCTTATAGCTTTATTTCGACATTTGTAGCGTTTCGGCAAACTAGGGTTTCGATAAAATGTCGAAATTAGGACTCGTAATTAATAGGTTAGCCGTGATTACGTATAAATTGAACGTATTGAACGTTATTGGATGAAGAAAAGTCGATTTGCGAAAAAGTTATAAATTGGTAAAATTTCGGGTTTTAGGGGAAAACTCGTTAATTTGGATAATCGAGCTATAATTAATGTTCGAAAAGCTTTAATTAGCTAAGTGAAGAATTTAGGAGAATTCTTTAGCAAAGGTTTTGTAATTTGGACGTTTATAATTCAAATTGGTTTTAACTACAAATATCGTGTTTTACCTCAGACACGCGACTCCAGTGGACGAAGCTTGAAATCCAGCGCGCTCAAGGTAAGTTTTCGTGACTTACTTTGACCCAAAGGTCTACACCATACTCTGTCGTCATCTCGAGAATACTCGAGGAATCGTTTGTTTTACGTTATTCTGGTTGGGTAGTTAGGTTAGTTGTTTATAGGTTATGTTATATTGTCTGCTGATATGAACTGTTTGTTTACTTTCCGCTGATATGAACTGTTCATGCATCACGGTTTTTGAAAGTCATGAAAAGGAATTTCTGCACATGTTTTTAAGAAAAGGAACGTATATCTGAAATGAAATCTGTAACGAAATCTGAATGAATAAACGTAATCTGTCTGTTTCTGGTCATGCGAGATGGGGCTCAGGCACGGCTGTGCGTGTTGCAAGCGTGTACCCCCCCTCTCTAACCCCACGGGGTAGTCCAACCGCCGGACGGGCCCCCTTGGGTTAGTGGGTCGAGGTCTCGGTGACAATCTGTCTGTCTGCGACGTAATGAATCTGTAATCTGTAATTCTGTATCTGTAATCTGAATCTGAGCATGATTTCTGAATGGCATACGCACGCATGCATCTGCATTTACGTAGCTTACTGAGATTTCAATATCTCATATGTGTCTGTATGGTGTAGGTGATCTGCTAGGTTACGTTGATCCAGGTGAGGACGAGGTTCCTCCTCCTGACGTAGGTGGCAGCTGATGGATGATGGCCGTGGGAGTGCGCTGAGTAGTCGAAGCGCTTTCTGACCCGTGGGGACGTCTGTGTACGTGTTTTGGGGAATTAATGTTAATTATGAATGTATAGACATTTTAGGTTGCTTGGGTTCTGGATAGGGGTTAGATAACGTTTTGGTAACTGTATGTAAAATGTTTTCTTTAAACTGTTTATTGGATGTTTTGAGAATGTTTTGAACGGTTTCAGGATAGTTACGGATAAGCTCGGTTTTCAGAGCTATCCACGCAGTTGGACTTCGCAAAGTCCGGTGCAAGTTTACAGTGTTTAAGTTATAAATAGGTAGAGTTTAAGTTATAATTGAAGTGTGAAAGGTGATAATAATATGAAGATTAGCTCTCTGGAAATCGGATTTCCAGAGAGTTTACATTGATAAGTTGAAGTGTTTTTGCTCTCTGGAAATTCCAGAGAGCAATAGCAAGAATAATCGCTGCATAGTGTGTGCAGCGATCGATCTCTACAGCAGAGCTGAGATCGATCGCTGGTTGCTGTTCTCTGGAGACCGTGTGACCAAAAAGGGAAGAGAAGGATCGCTGCACTGCAGTGTGCAGCGATCAGTCGCTGCAGCAATGCAGCGACTGATCGCTGCTTGCTGCAGCAACTGCAGCGATTGATCGCTGCAGCAATGCAGCGATCAGTCGCTGCTTGCTGCAGCAACTGCAGCGCATGATCGCTGCAGCAATGCAGCGATCATTCGCTGTTACTTTGGGGGCAGAATCCCGATTCTGCCCTCCCTCTTTTCTGAACTATTTTTAAAGTTTTATAAATGTATTTAAGTTTTTAATTAAATTGTTTTATAGTTGTTTTAAAGTATTTTAAAGTCCGAATTCAATTTCGATTTCCGTTCCGATTTCAACTACAGTTTAATTTCCGCGTAAGGTTTTAATTAAAGTAGAGGAAAGAAATAAGTACAAAAATGAAAATGAAAAATTTATATGGGTAAAATATGGGTACAGAATTAGGGGTGTTACAGTTATGGTATCAGAGCCCCCGGGTTTTAAAATCGATTCTGTAGACTGCTCGACTGCGCAGCCACTACGCGGACATCCTTCATCAACTGTAAGTCTGTTTACTGCTTTGTTTGATTTCAGTTTCTTAGGATTCCTTGTTTTTTTAAATTTTATAGGATTTTTATAAATATGGTTCGAGGAAGAGATCCTAGAGACGACGCGATGGATCGTCTTACAGACTTGATAGACCGCCAGTCCCAGCATATGGACCGGCAAGCGCAGCAAATTACAGATTTAGTAAATCGGGAGACCCAGCGAGAGACCCAGAGAGCCCAGGATTTAGTGGTTCCTAGCAATCAGGGCATGCAGAAGTTCCAGAGTCTACGACCTCCTGTATTCGAGGGCCAGTCATCGGATCCGACACGTGCCGAGGAGTGGATCCGAGTTATGGAGGATATGCTAAATTATGCAGAGGTCGGCAACGGGAGCAAGGTGGCTTATGCTACCTTTCACTTAGCGATGGATGCCCGTTTCTGGTGGGATTCAATCAAGGTGACGACGGACGTATCTATTATGACATGGGATCGATTCAAGTTCCTATTCTTCGATAAGTATTTCAGCCGCACGATGAGAGTGGCTAAGAGGAACGAGTTCATGCAGCTGAAGCAGACCGGTTCAGTTGCTGATTATATTCGGAGGTTCGATGCACTATCTAGATTTGCACCACGCCTTGTCAGCGACAATGAGGAGAAGGTGCATCAGTTTATGGAGGGGCTTAATCCTGAGATTCGGATGCACGTGGTTGTCTCAGGTATTATTGATGTGCCCTTTTCTGACATTACAGCTAGAGCTCTGGATATAGAGGCTGCCAGGGCTACATGTATTCGACCGAGGGAGCCAGCGAAGGGCTTCTTCCAAGAGATCCGTCCTCAGTCTCGGAATCAGGGATGGCAGCCTAGAGCACAGCCACCTCAGCCACAGCCTAGGGGTGTGAAGAGACCTCTCGAAGGAGGTAACGATAGAGGCAAGGGAAAGCAAGTACAGGGGGCTCCTCCGATGCCATGGTGCCCCAGGTGCCAGAAGGAGCATGGTGGCGAGTGCCGAGTTGGCACGAACAAGTGTTATAGATGTGGAGATATTGGCCACTTTGTCAGAGACTGTCCGCTGCAGGGCCGTGATCAGTTAGGCGGAGATCAGAGGAGAGTTACGCCGAGGGTCTTCGCACTTATTGAGCCTGGAGATGTTGACAACGAGGATCAGCCAGCCGTGATAGCAGGTACTATACTGGTTACTGGTGTTCCTGTATTCTCTTTACTAGACACGGGGGCTACACATTCTTTTATTTCCACCACTTGTGTGTCGAGATTGAGGCTTGCGCCTGAGATAGCAGAATGCGAGTATAGCGTGATGCTACCTTCAGGAGAGCGTATGCAGTCAGGTCGTATTGTCCAGGGCAATATTATCTCGGTTGGGGATCGCACCCTTTATGCTCGCCTTATCGTTATGGGCATCGAGCACTATGATCTTATCTTGGGGATGGACTGGCTTGCGCAGCACTACGCCACCATCGACTGTCGATCCGGGATTGTCACCTTTCGACCTCCGGGTAAAGCTGAGTTTTCTTATCAGGCGATGAGCAGATTGAGTAGCTCGCCTATTTCTTATTCCATGGAGGTCAACGAGCAGTTCAAAGGTGCGTGCTCTATTTATTGGCCTCTGTCTTTAATTGTCAGTTGCTCAGCGGAGTGAAGCCGAGCGACATTCCTGTTGTCAGAGAGTTCTCTGGCATATTCCTTGATGATCTTCCCGGTTTACCACCAGACCGGGAGATTGAGTTCACTATTGACGTATATCCTAACTCTGCACCGAGGTTTAAGAACCCATACCGGTTGGCACCAGCCGAGTTGAGTGAGTTGAGGACTCAGCTCGATGAGTTATTGGAGAAAGGTTTCATTCGACCCAGTGTTTCACCCTGGGGTGCGCCTGTTCTATTCGTCAAGAGGAATGGCGGGACCCTCAGGATGTGCATTGACTACGGGGAGTACCAAGATGTACCGGGATTTGAGACAGCACTTCTGATGGCCGAACATGAAGAGGGAGGTTGCCATGTACGTTGGGACCTGCCTAGTATGTCAGCAAGTAAAGGCGGAGCACCAGAGACCCGCTGGAACACTGTTACCACTGCCGATTCCGGAGTAGAAGTGGGAGCAGATCTCCGTGGATTTCATTGTGGGGCTCCCGAGGACTACGCGAGGCCATGACGGCATTTGGGTTATTGTGGACCGATTGATAAAGTCGGCTCACTTTTTGCCTGTGAAGATGACGTCTTCTATGGATCAGCTCGCGGAGCTCTATGTACAGGAGATTGTGAAGTTGCACGGAGTGCCGGTTTCTATTGTCTCGGATCGAGACCCGAGGTTTACATCAAGGTTCTGGAAGAGTTTGCATAAAGCTATGGGGACTCAGCTTAATTTCAGCACAGCCTTTCATCCTCAGACTGATGGTCAGACGGAGAGGACGAATCAGATTCTTGAGGATATGCTCAGAGCGTGTGTGCTGGAGTTTCAGGGCTCGTGGAGCCGATATTTGCCCCTGATTGGGTTCTCGTACAACAACAGCTTCCAGGCTACTATCGGTATGGCTCCGTATGAAGCCTTATATGGTCGAAAATGTAGATCTCTACTATATTGGGACGAGGTTGGCGAGGCCAGCATCGTTGGTCCAGAGATCTTACAGCAAACGGCAGATAGGATTGCCATTATCCGACAGCGCATTGAGGTAGCTCAGAGCAGGCAGAAGAGCTATGCTGACACCAGACGGAGAGATCTGGAGTTTGAAGAAGGCGACGAAGTCTATCTTAAAGTTTCGCCGTTCAAGGGCATTGCGAGATTTGGAAGGAGGGGTGAGCTAAACCCTCGTTATGTGGGGCCCTTTCCTATTCTGAAGAGGATCGGGAAGATGGCATATCGACTACAGCTTCCAGCTTCTATGAAAAGTATCGACGATGTATTCCACGTATCTATGCTTCGGAGATGTCTACGTGACCCATCGCATATTGTGGAGGCTACAGAGATCGAGATACAGCCTACCTTGAGCTATGAGGTGAGGCCGGTACGTATTTTGGAACATTCCATCAAGATTCTACGCAACGAAGAAATTCCGCTAGTCAAAGTTCTATGGCGGAATCACGAGGTGGAAGAGGCGACGTGGGAACGACAGCAGGATATGATGACTAAGTATCCTGATCTGTTTGTGTAATTTAATTTTGTGGACAAAATTCTGAATAAGGAGGGGAGAATGTAATATCCGGTTTGTACGGACCTTTTATTATATTATTATTATATTATTATTGGCATTTTTTGTAATTATGTCAAATCGGGTCCGATTTACGAAAAGAAAACGTCATTACGATCCTAGCGATTGATTAGAATTTTAAGGAATTTACGGAAATTTTCGGAGATCAAACACTATATTCCGAGTAAATACGCTTTTCGTAATGTAAAAGACGTTCTCGTAAAAATAGCAAACGAGGTCCAAATTGCGAACGGACAGTTTTAATAAATCCCTGGCAATGAATAGAAGTTATTGGAAAAATATGATTCTTTCGAGGATCCGAATAGTTGGACGATTAACGAACCGAAGGACGAAATCAATATAAAAATCAAAGAAGGGCAAAATAGTAATTTACAAAATCAATTTATAAAATATTACAAACCATTCTTTTTTCACTCATTCTCTTCTTCTTCTCCCTGGATTCCCACGACAGAGAGCGAGCTCTCTCCCTGGCGCCGGCGACTCCTCACAATCCGACCTCCGTCCGACCTCCGTTCTTCCTCCGTCCTTCACGTTTTCTTCCTCTCTCGCTACCCTCGGTATGTGCCTTTAATCTTATAGCTTTATTTCGACATTTGTAGCGTTTCGGCAAACTAGGGTTTCGATAAAATGTCGAAATTAGGACTCGTAATTAATAGGTTAGCCGTGATTACGTATAAATTGAACGTATTGAACGTTATTGGATGAAGAAAAGTCGATTTGCGAAAAAGTTATAAATTGGTAAAATTTCGGGTTTTAGGGGAAAACTCGTTAATTTGGATAATCGAGCTATAATTAATGTTCGAAAAGCTTTAATTAGCTAAGTGAAGAATTTAGGAGAATTCTTTAGCAAAGGTTTTGTAATTTGGACGTTTATAATTCAAATTGGTTTTAACTACAAATATCGTGTTTTACCTCAGACACGCGACTCCAGTGGACGAAGCTTGAAATCCAGCGCGCTCAAGGTAAGTTTTCGTGACTTACTTTGACCCAAAGGTCTACACCATACTCTGTCGTCATCTCGAGAATACTCGAGGAATCGTTTGTTTTACGTTATTCTGGTTGGGTAGTTAGGTTAGTTGTTTATAGGTTATGTTATATTGTCTGCTGATATGAACTGTTTGTTTACTTTCCGCTGATATGAACTGTTCATGCATCACGGTTTTCGAAAGTCATGAAAAGGAATTTCTGCACATGTTTTTAAGAAAAGGAACGTATATCTGAAATGAAATCTGTAACGAAATCTGAATGAATAAACGTAATCTGTCTGTTTCTGGTCATGCGAGATGGGGCTCAGGCACGGCTGTGCGTGTTGCAAGCGTGTACCCCCCCTCTCTAACCCCACGGGGTAGTCCAACCGCCGGACGGGCCCCCTTGGGTTAGTGGGTCGAGGTCTCGGTGACAATCTGTCTGTCTGCGACGTAATGAATCTGTAATCTGTAATTCTGTATCTGTAATCTGAATCTGAGCATGATTTCTGAATGGCATACGCACGCATGCATCTGCATTTACGTAGCTTACTGAGATTTCAATATCTCATATGTGTCTGTATGGTGTAGGTGATCTGCTAGGTTACGTTGATCCAGGTGAGGACGAGGTTCCTCCTCCTGACGTAGGTGGCAGCTGATGGATGATGGCCGTGGGAGTGCGCTGAGTAGTCGAAGCGCTTTCTGACCCGTGGGGACGTCTGTGTACGTGTTTTGGGGAATTAATGTTAATTATGAATGTATAGACATTTTAGGTTGCTTGGGTTCTGGATAGGGGTTAGATAACGTTTTGGTAACTGTATGTAAAATGTTTTCTTTAAACTGTTTATTGGATGTTTTGAGAATGTTTTGAACGGTTTCAGGATAGTTACGGATAAGCTCGGTTTTCAGAGCTATCCACGCAGTTGGACTTCGCAAAGTCCGGTGCAAGTTTACAGTGTTTAAGTTATAAATAGGTAGAGTTTAAGTTATAATTGAAGTGTGAAAGGTGATAATAATATGAAGATTAGCTCTCTGGAAATCGGATTTCCAGAGAGTTTACATTGATAAGTTGAAGTGTTTTTGCTCTCTGGAAATTCCAGAGAGCAATAGCAAGAATAATCGCTGCATAGTGTGTGCAGCGATCGATCTCTACAGCAGAGCTGAGATCGATCGCTGGTTGCTGTTCTCTGGAGACCGTGTGACCAAAAAGGGAAGAGAAGGATCGCTGCCGCACTGCAGTGTGCAGCGATCAGTCGCTGCAGCAATGCAGCGACTGATCGCTGCTTGCTGCAGCAACTGCAGCGATTGATCGCTGCAGCAATGCAGCGATCAGTCGCTGCTTGCTGCAGCAACTGCAGCGCATGATCGCTGCAGCAATGCAGCGATCATTCGCTGTTACTTTGGGGGCAGAATCCCGATTCTGCCCTCCCTCTTTTCTGAACTATTTTTAAAGTTTTATAAATGTATTTAAGTTTTTAATTAAATTGTTTTATAGTTGTTTTAAAGTATTTTAAAGTCCGAATTCAATTTCGATTTCCGTTCCGATTTCAACTACAGTTTAATTTCCGCGTAAGGTTTTAATTAAAGTAGAGGAAAGAAATAAGTACAAAAATGAAAATGAAAAATTTATATGGGTAAAATATGGGTACAGAATTAGGGGTGTTACACCTACACCATAAAGACACCTATGAGATAAAAATCTCAGTAAATTCTACGAAAATTCTTATGAATGATCATGTATGCTCAATGCTATGAAAACCGTCCATGTGATTTCATATATCAGTACGTGTCAGTCTATAGTTATCAGAAACGCTCGACAGATACATAGGGCACGTCCAACGGTTAGATAGCTCACACCATCTGAAGGGAGGAAAACCCGCTCACCACGGAACGCCAGGTCTGAACCTCATCCCCGATAACCCCATGTCATGGTTGTTTACTGTGATACTTTACTTGCCTTTACCGCCATGTTTTTTTCGTAAAAATAGATGATTTCTTGCCTTCTCTACCCTTTCTATAGAGTTATGGTACATTTACCATTTTATCCTGTTGTCCATGTATACAGTACTATTTTTACCGTTTCTTGAATGATAAATTGTAAAACTACCATGTTACTTATGTTTGAAGTTTTATTAGCTGAAAAATATGTAATTTTTGATTAGTATTAGTTAATAACAGATTCTCATAATTAATCACGATAATTAGCCTTGAATCATGTTTAATTAGGTTAATTAATCACTTAACCCACCCAACTTACCCAAACATCTGCGACTGCCAGGTCCTAAAATTCATTGTATGCATGGGATACATGCTACAAAGTGGTGAATGATTTTTCTACTGTAACTTTCTCAAATGCTACTGTAAGAGGTCGTTTAAAGTCATTGTTCAAAACATACAATTTAAAACGAAAACTGCATTATCATATTAAAAAATAGATAAAACATTTGTACATCATCAAATTCTTCATTCCAAAGGCATTCTGTTCCTCTACGATGTACTGTTAAGACTGTAAAATGTCATATAACCCAATTATCAGCAAAAGTATGACACTCCTACGCAATTCAAATTGTTCCTACAAAACAGTTTCATTCAGAGAATTCTCCATCACGGATTTTGTACCATTTCTTCAATCAAACTCCATAAATAGATCATTATCATCCAGCATATATGTCCACAATACTATTATGATAATAGAA